>QKWP01001396.1:47750-81717 GCA_003550325.1 Gigaspora rosea
AAATGTATAACAAAGCGAAAAGTGCAAAGATAGAATGAAAATAAATTCGAACGGCTTATTTGGTAATATAGTCGACCAGAATTATGACAAGTATTATAATGTTGGGCAACGGTAATGTGATCATCGATCACCGTAACAAAGACGATTTTATTAGTAGAATTTAAGTGTTTATTTTATTACAATGAAAAAAGTAAAATTAGAGAATTATAAGTGTTAAACAATATATGTAATCACAGAATTAATATAAATAGAAAGAGCAAAAGTTAGTCTTTTGACTGTAACGAATAAAGAGAAGAGAAGCGTATAGTTGCGCTTGAAAGTTGTTTCAGTGTGTGTCTTGTTCCAAGTGAGACGTTTATAAATTGATAACAAGTTGAGCAAGATAACAGTTACATCACGTTCCTGGTTTTAGCGCGACTGCGTCGCGCAGCTACCCTAATAGTATTTGTTAAATGATTACCACGCTATCTTCAATTTGCATTAGTTTTGTTTAAATTTTTTTGAAAAAATCTCAACTGTTTATCAAAATATAAGTTGTGCTAAATTTTCTACCTTTAAACGAGGATGACACGGTAACCTTACCCAACCAAATTAGGTGAAATTTCCTTTATTCCAATCCTGCGAATTCATAAAATTAAGATAAATTTTCATTGAATTTGTTTATATGATTACCACCCTACCTTTGTTTAAAGTTTTAAAATTTATCAAACCTAAATTTTTTACAAATTAAACGAAACATAGCATGGTAACTGCTTGCCAAATTTGATAAAAATTTTTATTTTAATTCTACGAATTTATAGAATTAAAATAAAATTATTTCATTGAATTTGGTCAATTAATTACCGCATTACTTTCGTTTTATGATATGCAAATCTTTAAACGAAGATAGCTTGGTAACCACTTGACTATATTCTATGAAAATTTTTATTTTAACATATGATTCATAGAATCAAAATAAAAAGATTTTAATAATATAAATTGAGAACCTTTTGCTACGCTCCGGACAATTACAAATGAAAAATTCTCTTGAAATTACGAAGCAGGTATAGGTTAAAACTGAGAATTGTACCTATTTTTTAAAGGTCAAATTAAAATTTATACGTAAGAGTATAAGTAAATTTTATATTTACGAAAAGCTCAGTTTTAGCAGATCTTAGCTTAAACAAAACTTTAGCTTAGCAGATATTAACTTCAACAAACTTCAGTTTCAGCAAATCTCAAGCTTCAGATGCAAAAATTATTACATAATTTACCTTTCATATCTTGAAACAATTATTTCATATATGTCAGGGAAAATTTCTTTAACTGGTTTTCCAAATGCTATTTAATATTAAAAAGAAAGTTAAATATTTACAAAGTTGTTATAAATATATGACAAGAGTTTATTACACTAACCATATGGATGTTTCGACTTTATTAATGGTCGCCACGCTATATAAACGAATAGGAATAGTTATTTAAAGCCAATCAAGTATATAAAATAAGTCGAATTCTAGAATTGGTTTACCTGTATTATAGAGTGCGATCCAATCGGGAGCAATAGAAATAAGGGCAGATTGAAGACATAAATTCTGAAATTGGTATGCGATAAATTAATATAATTATTATTATATATTATATATTATATTTATATTTATATTTATATTTATTTATTTATATATTTATATATATTTATATATTTATATATTTTATATCTTCTTATCTTCTATATATACTATTAAATTTCTATGATGTGTCCGCGTTAAAAACGTTCTGATTGGCTTGCTTATGCATACACACAAACATGAATGTTGTCAAGAAAACCGGATTTTGAATATTTTTTCGCCTTATGTTGACACGAATCTAAGTGTTTAATTGCGCTGTAAATCCCGTGAATAAATAATTAAGAAGCCACAAATATCAAGGCTAAGTCATATTACTAAATTATGACTCATGTGGTGACCGCAAATAATCAAGAAGCCACAGATGTCAAGGCTAAGTAATATTTACTAAAATATACTAAAATATAACTCATGTGGTGACCGCAAAATGACTTTCACTAAAATGACTCATGTGATGACCATAAATGACTAATAAAACGAACGCGTAAACAAAGAAGAGTCATAATGTATTGGGAAAAAAAAAGCTAAATATCGATACAAAGCAAAAAGGAAAGGAAATAGAATGTATCGTGAATGAGTCATAAATACTTAGACAAGTTATTTTCTAAAAGAATTCGTTAAGCTTAGTAGCCTTAGCTTTGAGAAGGTAAAAACGCAAAAATACCGTTCCTGATGGATCGTCAGTACCTTTCCTGATGGGATAAAAAAAATCACCGATTTACATACTGTTCCTGATGTCATATGAATAGTAGCTACGCCAAAATTTTTGACAAAACTTTGAGCGAAGGTAGCTTAGCAACCACCTAATCAAATTCAATGAAAATTTTTTTATTTGAATTATATGAATTCATATAGTTCAAATAAAAAAATTTTCATCGAATTTGATTAGGTGGTTGCAGAGATATCTTTGATCAAAGTTTTAGAGAATTTCAAAACGCGTATCACATGACAGATACGTTTTAAATTTTTGACAAAACTTTGATCAAAGATATCTCTGCAACCACCTAATCAAATTCGATGAAAATTTTTTTATTTGAACTATATGAATTCATATAATTCAAATAAAAAAATTTTCATTGAATTTGATCAGGTGGTTGCTAAGCTACCTTCGCTCAAAGTTTTGTCAAAAATTTTGGCGTAGCTACTATTCATATGACATCTGATTTTTTTTATCCTATCAGGAAAGGTACTGACGATCCATCAGGAACGGTATTTTTGTGGTAAAAACAGTTAAAACCCCTGGATTACTTTGCTGTTCAAAATTTATAAAAATACTGTATTTTTTGCCATTGTCAAGAAATAAGATGTTCAGGTCAAACTTAACATATAATTAATACTGTAATAATAACACTAAACCATATAAACAACTCTGTAGTTAAAACAATATAACAATGCCATGTATATATCTTATCACCAAAACAAAAACTTTTGCAAACTTCATAATCTACCATAATAAAGTTAAAAAATCTATCACTCTATAAAAATGCTAACATATCTTTTTTATTCCATAATATTCTATGTTTATATTTTTAAATAATATAAAATGTTCACCAACCAAATTATGCCACATATTCACAGGATTATTACAAGAGACGCTTAAATATATTGTAAAGCACATGAAAAATCAGCAAATCAATTTCCAAATAATTTTCTGACTTAAATAATATTTCAAATATAATGTATACTCAACTTCCTCATTTCTTACCTAATCAACAGGTTTTTTAAACCAACCTTCTGTTAAATTAATTTGCAAATATGGTAAAGTAATTGATTTTATTGCAGGTCTGTAAGGACGTGCAAGAATACTAGTATATATATTATTAAATTTCTATGATGTGTCTGCGTTAAAAACGTTCTAATTGGCTTGCTTATGCATACGCACAAACAGAATGTTGTCAGGAAAACCGGATATTGAATATTTTTCGCCTTATGTTGTCATGAGATAAAGTGATCTAATTGTTTAATTGCGCTGTAAATCCCGTGAATAAATAATTAAGAAGCCACAAATATCAAGGCTAAGTCATATTCACTAAAATATGACTCATGTGGTGACCGCAAATCATCAAAAAGCCACAGATGTCAAGGCTAAGTAATATTTACTAAAATATACCTTATGTAGTGACCGCAAATGACTTTCACTAAAATTACTTATATGATGACCATAAATGACTAATAAAACAAACGAGTAAACAAAGAAGAGTCATAATGTATTGAGAAGAAAAAGCTAAATATCAATACAAAGCAAAAAGGAAAGGGAATAGAATGTATTGTGAATGAGTCATAAAATCTTAGACAAGTTATTTTCTAAAAGCCATTTTCTTAAAGAATTCGTTAGTTAAGCTTAGTAAGGGATCAGCTGATTTTTGGGTGGGTGGGTGGGTCAGCTCAAGTATCAGGTGTAATTCCGGCCAAAAACTCATAATTCCCGGCCAAAGCTGCAAAATTATTTTTGACCAAAATTATAGATTTAATAATAATATTTAATAATTAATATCTTCTGATCTACTGGATCAAATTTGATGATTTAACTACCAAAATGATCCTCTCAATGAGAGGATTCTAGCGAGTCCAGAATTGTTAAAATCCAATTACAGGATCCTGTGATCGGAATAGATTTGTGTTACTATAAAAGTTCTATAATTTATTAAATAATTATAACCCATTTATAGTAACACAAATTTATTTCGATCTTAGGATCCTGTGATTGGATTTTAACAATTTTGGACTTGTTAGAATCCTCTCATTAAGAGGATCATTTTGGTAGTAAAATCATCGAAATCGGCCCAGTAGATCAGAAGTTATTAACAATTAAAATTTAATATTTAATTGTTAATAACTTCTGATATACTGGGCCGATTTCGATGATTTTACTACCAAAATGATCCTCTCAATGAGTGGATTCTAACAAGTCCAAAATTGTTAAAATCCAATTACAGTATCCTAAGATCGAAATAAATTTGTGTTACTATAAATGGGTTATAGTTATTTAATAAATTATAGAACTTTTATAGTAATACAAACCTAGGGATTGGAACCGTTTAACCATTTAAAAATTGCTCTATAGTTCTGGGCAAAATTATTTTGGTCGTGGGTAAGAATTATTTTAATGCCAGCCAAATTAAACAGTTAAACGGTTAAACGATTAAATGATTAAGAAAAATTTTAGGCGGTTCCAATCCCTACACAAATCTATTCCAATCACAGAATCCTGTGATTAGATTTTAACAATTTTGGGCTCACTAGAATCCTCTTGTTGAGAGGAGCATTTGGTAGTTGAATCATCAAATTTGTTCAGTAGATCAAAAGTTATTTACTATTAAATATTATATATAACTTTTTAATAATCGTAAAATTTGATTGGCTAATTGGGGTATCAGGTGTGGGTGGGTGGGGTAGGCTCATAGTAAACAAAATCAGCTGATTTCTGGAAGCTCCCTAACCTTAGCTTTGAGAAGGTAAAAACAGTTAAAGCCCCTAGAGACTTTGCTGTTCAAAATTTATAAAAATGCTGTATTTTTTGCTCTTATAAAGAAATAAGATGTTCAGATCAAATTTTTAAACTTAATATATAATTAATACTGTAATAATAACACTAAACTATATAAACAACTCAGTAGTTAATTCAATATAATAATGATATGTATATATCTTATCACCAAAACAAAAACTTTTGCAAACTTCATAATCTACCATAATAAAGTTAAAAATTTATCACCTCATAAAAATGCTAACATATCCATAATTTACCATTAAATATTCTATGTTTATATCTTTAAATAATAACAAATGATCACATCCAAATCATGCCACATATTTACAAGATTATTACAAGAGACACTTAAATATTTATAAAGCACATAAACAAAACCAGCAAATCAATTTCCAAATAATTTTCTGACTTAAATAATATTTCAAATATAATGTATACTCAACTCCCTTATTTCTTACCTAATTAACAGGTATTTTAAAACCAATATTCTGTTAAATTAATTTGCAAATATAGTACAGTAATTCTATGAAAAATTTATTATAGTGATAAATTTTCCATAGACGGCTAACTGTTGAAATGGGCGAAATGGCGAGTCTGTTGTTAAAAGACCAGAATTCTCATATAACATCAGTTTAGTAAGACTTTAACTTGAAGCATGGGTACAATTTGGCTAGAGGTTGTATCCGAAATAAATTTCAAATTCCGGATAACCCGCCCATTTACCAGATTATTACCGGGTCACAAACCGGATTGTTTTAAAAAATCTGGGTTACCCAGGTGACCCAGTTGACCCGGTTTGTTTGATTGGCTAATGCAAAATTGAGGTAGCTCTTAAGGATATGTAATTTTTTTAGAGGTTGTACCCATTAAAAAATTTAAGCTCTGGGTTACTCACCGTTTACAACATTATAAAATGTGTCATCTTAATAATCTGGGTAACCCAGTTTTTTTTGATTGATTGATACAAAATCATAAATTCTCTTATATGCATTTTTTTAAAAAACTACGTATAATGATAATGGTAACCGATAAATTTATTTAATTTTTATGTATAAAATTTAATATATGGGGTCTGTGCCTTGAAAATGACCTTACGGGGCTATGTAGATTTTATAAATAAAAATTAAAATTTCTAGCTATCCGGTAGTCCATTCAAATAAACTTATATTATTTTGTAGAGCTTAGTGAGTTCTACAAAATAAAATAAAAATTATTTGAATTTGATTATTGGACAGTTAGAAATTTTAATTTTTATTCATAAAATCTACATAGTCCGTAAGGTCATTTTTAAGGCACAGACCCCATATAAGTTTAACAAATTTTACAGGTGCTCTGAGAATCATGATAATAGCTGTAACATAATCAGTTTATTCTCCAACGGCTAGAGGCCGTCGGAAAATAAACTGTGTTTAAATAATAAAATTTAAAATGACCTTACTTCCAATGGACATACGTACTGTACATATGTTTGTACGCATGCTTATGGATAATAAATCTGGGTCACCCGGTTAACGATAGCTATGACCCGGTTGACAGGTGTTAACTGGGTTACCCAAGTAACACTTATACAGGTACAAGCTCTAGATTTGGCGAGTATTTGACCATTGTGTCTCTTTTCTCTTTAAAAAGTTTATTTATTAGCGCAAGTATTTATTTTAGAACTTAGAAATTTCAGATCTTCTGCTCCTACTATTATTTCAGGTGCATCAAAAGATAAGTACTTTGTTAAAAACTTTTGGTTTATTTATACATGTTATTATTATACGGCTAATCTATTTTTTCTTCCCTTTTTCCTAGATTTTTCTCATTCTTTTCACCACTTTGGAGTAGGTTTTTTTTTTATTTCACCATCTTGCTATAACTAATCCACCTCTTATCTTATCTCAAACTCGCCATCAATCATTCGATTATTAAAGTTTCAACTTAATTGGGTAAGTAACTTTCTTTACTTTTCTAATTTTAACTACCCTACTTTTACTAACCTAACTTTTCTTATCTCAAACATTTATCTTAAATATGCTAATTCGTCACCACTTATTTCGCCACTCTAAAATACTATTATCGTGGTCTTGGTCTTTTCCCATTTTGGTGTTATGCCTATATTCGAATCATGCGATCATGGGGGCCCAAGTATGTAGTTTTACCTAATTTCAGGTTAATCACGGGCACCCAGATCCAGGCTAACAATCATCAATAGTTTCTTGATCTTGGGTCCTAATCTTTGTTTGGTCACATTTTCGAGCGGTGTGGTGGACTAAGCTATTAGTCTTTATACTAAATATAACTAACAACACTACCAACTAATCAAACCTATATCTAATAGTCCAGCAAGACACCTGATCTTTGAATTGGTAGGCAAAAAGAGACGTGATTGATTTGGTCCAGGTCTCAAAGGTCTTGTAGAGACTTGCTGCGGTTTGGATAACGAAGATAAGTATAGCTCTATTTCTTTTATATGTTTCTTCTTGTGGTGGGTCTAGATCCACTCTACTTATATACACTTCTTTTTATTATAGAGTACAAGGTTAATGGGTTAAGTAAAATTGTTAATGTGATTAATGATCAGCAGGCCGATATGGAACTGATGCAGATGATTAATCAAATAATATTGGAGATTGATTGTTTGATATATCAGGTAATTAATAGGGTTTAATTAATGATGATATAAATAAGAGGTGATTATCTTAATCTTTTTTGTTTTAACGGACTATAGACTAAAACTGGGTTCGAAATGTGGGTTATGACGATATGACTTTAACTTAAAGCACGAATATTTTACGGGACAAAGGTAGGTTCAATAAGTAATTTTATTATAACAAAAAGAGTTTAATAACAAAGGAAACTTCTGAACACTTCTACTCTTATTTCGAAGATTAGAATTCAGTCTTTCGAACTCAACTGAGTTAACTTTATTGTAGCACAAAAAGGAGGGTCTTATATACTTTTTTCGCTCTTAATAAATACATTGATTTTAGACTACTCTAACTAATACTAACTAATTCTATTCTATTTTTTTAGTTTCATTTCTCTGACTCACAATGATTATACTTCGCCTTGAGCAAAAGTTTGGAGGCAAATTCCTTCACCTCAAGGCGTACTTGTGGCCGTAAAGGCTTCTTGGGCTTTTCGTTTGTGCCGGAGCCAAAATTCATATGCCAGTACTATAATATTATCAGAACGAAGGACTAAGCTAAATACATTGTTTAACGAAAGGGGGTGTAAACAAATATTGGATATGGAATGCCATATGCGAAACCATAATAAATTATATGGCTTAGCAGAAGAAAAAGAAGTAAACAAATATTGCCAGAAAAACCGCAATATGTATGAACTAGTATGTGCTTATTATTTAAGAAAACAAACATACACTGGCGATGAAATGTCATTAACACGAACTAGTTCGTAACCTTGGTATGCGCAGTTAACATGTGCATGTTTTGAATTTACTGCATCAAATTGTTTATTCTATTTTTAGCTAAGGTGATTTTACTATCTATATTTTGTATTAGGAGAAATATTACTATCGTAATGATGTAAACAAATGGAAAATCTCCTATGGTACACAAAAAAAGAAAAAATTCTGTGACCGGAGCTCTTCACAATCTCCCACCTTTATTTTTGAGTTCCACAAGAAAAGGGCTAAGCGAAGTTTTAAAGAATTTTTCTCTTAAGCTAGAACACTAACGACCTAGGCTGAATTTGGCTTAATGTTGAATTTCAGTTTCGTAAGTATATTTCTTTTTTTCCCCAGTTCATCTTTTTTAATGCCAATTCCATTATGATAACAGTATCTAATCGAATGGATACTGCTCTAAATTATTTCTGGCTCCTTACATGAGCCTGCGATGTATGTGGGTTACACTTTGATATCCATTCAGAGCTTCTTCACAAGACTTATCTGGCATGAGATATGAACGCTTCCTTCCTTCTTTCTGTCATAATTTTTTTATAGCTCCCCTGAGTTTCTCTTTTACTAAGCTTAGTTCTTCCTTTTTTTCTGTCGATTGTCCTTTATCACTTTTGCGAGTTTGGCTTTCTTGTTTAAGGCATATTCGAAAGAGTTGAGTTTTTTTGTTTTTTTTTTATCAAACTAAAGGTTCTTTTATTGACAATGTGCCCCGTCCTCGCACATATCAGTCGTGGCCAGCCGTTCTTATACTTAGAGTTACATCCTTTGTATACTCTCTTTACTGGAGCAATTCTTCAAACTCGTGTTGTAGTAAGTAGTAGATTTTAGAGATAGTGGTCCAATTAGTGCAGTAGGCTTGTTCGACTCTCTGTTGTTCGAACAGTCTATGGGTTCGCCTAGCAGCGTCTAGGTAATACTGGGAAATGGTTTTTCTCAACCTGAATGTTTCCTTTTCTAGGAGTTGGTTTAGCATTTCCTCTGGATAGAAAGTGTGAACAAAACTTTCGATCTATTTGTCTTGGTCAAGGGCTTGGATCAACCTTTTATAGGCGAGGTTCCCTTTTTGAATAGAAGAATAGGATTAGGCTTTCTTGCATAGAACAAAGGTAAAGCCTTTCAGGTATAAAATAGATGGTATTAAGGTTTATATAAATTTGGACAGTAGCAACACTATTGGTATACATTATTGTTTTTTTTTTTTTTTAGAAGGGGGGATTTATGGCATAATATAGCTTTCTAGCCACCCTTTTTATAATTCTCGCTTGTGGTATGGTTTCAATATTTGCTTGTTTATAGGCACTGCAAGAACCTTTATACTTGTTTCGCAGAGTTTGTATGCACTATTCGAGAGGAATTGTGTATATAGTACAGTCCCTTCCATTTGGGCTCAAATTTGTGGCTTCGAGTGCCCATTAGTCTTGCATTATAGACAAGCACTTTGTCACTATAGCAAAGCAGGGTGTAGCGGTTATTTGTTGGTTAATTGTGCCTTTTGTTTGTTTTGCACAGTTTGTATCTGCCATACTGCCTCCTCCCGGGCCCATTGTGGTCATGTTCAACCTTATATACCCACTGATTATCGTCCCATAGAGTAGGTCTGGGAAATCACTAGAGTGTAGGAGTAGCTTAGCCTCTCTTCTGTATACCAGATAAAAAGGTGTTTTACAGATCGAAGCTTGCTTTGTGATCCAGTACGCACGCGAACAATATGGGTAATATGAGTAGGTCCTAGTCTCTCACATTTGCCACTAATTGGAACAAAGAACTACACAGAGTCTTATTGAACCGCTCCACCAACCTGCTAGTTTGTGGATGATACGGGATAGAGTAGTGATGGTCAATTGTTAGTTCAGCTAGTAGTTCATCAATAAGGCAGTTGCGAAAATGTGACCCTTTATTAGATAATATACTTTAAAGGCACCCATGTCAGAAGATTATTTTCTCGTAAATAAATTTAGCTACTTCTTTAGCATCATCCTTTGGTATGGTATGAGCTTCTGGCCACTTTGTCATATAGTCAGTAGCTACGACAATATATCGATTGGTATTGGAGTAATAGGTAAGGGTGCGACTATATTGATCCCGATCCTATGGAACGGAGTTTCCACAGATATGGGGTGTAAGGGTTCCTATGATTTCTGGGTACTGTGCTTCTGACACCTTTCACAGGTTTCTACGTAGTCACATATATTGTGATATATGCTTGGTCAATAATAATAATCCCGAATTTTGTTAAACATAATATCCTTCCCAAGATGGGCGCCTAAGGGATGGTTGTGGACGAGGGTGAGAATATTATTTGTTTCCCCTTCTTGAAGAACTCTTATCAGCTTTTTCCGTTTATTCTTTTTGTATAGGACTCCTTTCTCTATCCAGAAAAATCAACATTGCTTCTTTAGGCGTTTTTGCTGTGACTCATCAAAATACAGGAGTACTGCCGGTACTATAAGTAGATCTTGATTGCTTGATACTGTGAAAACTCTAATTTTTTTTCTCTTTCTCTTTGCCAGGATACTGACAACCTGGACTGGATTGAGTTTAGTGTCGAGTTTCGAACTTGGAGGTATCTTTTTTTTCTCTTTTTCTTTCTTTTGGGTGTTTTTCTTCTTCACCATCCTTAACTAATTTCGTGTTTAGGACTTCTTTTTATAATTTCGGGATGTCACAGTTTATTCTTCCAGTTGCTTTCTCTTTTAGTTCAGCTTCTTGTCGACAGGGCTTTTGAAGCTTCGAGGGCAGTATTGGAAATCATATGTTCACATTGTTCACAGTGAACATAAATTCTTTTAAAAAATCAATGTTTTATATTTTATGTTCACAAGTATAAACATAAAAAATCAAAAATTTTATATTTTATGTTCATATAGTATAAATATAAATTTTAATTTTTATAATTTCTTATTCATAATTTATTAATATAAAGATTATATTTACCATATATTTCAAAAATAAACTACCTTTTTTGAACGATTTTGAACACAAAAAATCTGTAAATAGGTTTTTTTTAGATATAATCAACTTTTGGTCAATTGCAAATAGTTATTATATTATAAAGTCTAAGTTCTACTATGTGAACATATTTATTTTTGATATGAACATTATAAAAAAATATTATGTTCACAAAAATCATAAAATTTTTTTTGAATTTCCAACAATGTTCGGGGCACGTGGCATTATATCTAAAAAGGTTCCTAATTTGAAAGACCACGATGACATTAGTGATTTCCTTCAGTGTTGGTTCTGGTAAAAGGGTGAGCTGTACGGTGGTGGTTGCATCTCTGTATAGTACTGTATTAGTCGTTTATCGATAATAACAAAAGTTTGGTTAAATAGGGCCCCTTTACTTGGCCTATCCCATCCTAATCAACCATCTCTAATATCGGGTCTGTAATTATAATTACTTTTAACAAAATAGTAACATATTAAAATTTTTTTTTTACGTCTATAAATATAAAGAAATGTTTAAAGATATTAAAAAAAATTCTGCAGTTTTCTTCTAGGGAGTAGTATCAGACCCAGTCCACATATTCAGCAAATTCATCAGAAGTATAGTTGAAATCAGGAGCAAGCATTTCGGTGTCATCTCCTCCAAACTGCGGAGGCTCAGGGTAGGTATGGTATAGGTACTCAGAATCTCTTCATTCTCGAATTTAGGCGTAGACACACTTTCATCCTACTGAGATAAATCAATAAGGTAGGCCTCATCCATACTTTCAGTTGCAGGGGTATAATTTAGGTTTGGTTTGCCCAATCGACAGCATCCTATCTGGCCGGCCCAGGTTGCTTTGTCCCACAATTCTTGGGCTAAATGATAAAGTAGGATTTTCTGGCATCTTTCTTCGTTTATTCTATTAGTAAGGTTTTACTCATACTCTAATATTCACTAAAATATGATTTATGTGGTAGCCACAAATAATTTTCGCTAAAACAAACCAATATCCTATTAAATTACAGTAAATTGCAAATATGGTACAATAATTATTTTTACTGCACATCCATAAGAACGTGCAAGAATGCTAGTATAATTAATATGATATATCTTTTATTAATATATCAGGCGTTCGATAAGTTTCTGTACAGGACTTTTTTATATTTTACTTATATTAGTTTTTCCTTTTTATTTTTATACTGGTATTTAGTATTTATTTAGTGATTTGGTGAATTATTTAGTAATTAATAAAAAGATCCTGTCCAGAGACTTATCAGACACCTAGTATAAATTCAATTCAGAGTTTGTCTATCTAATTAGTACATCTAGCTAATTCAGAGTTCATTTATTTAATTAATTTGTCTATCTGGTTGATAGTAAATATAATTCTGTCTTTTTTTTCTTAAAATTATTATATGACAGAGTGCATTATATAATTCTGTGAATCATGTAAAGCTAACACAGATCTTATCCTAATGTTAATTTTGGGGTTCAATTTTAATTAGTTATATTTGAAAAATATGATCTATAATTAGATATTATATTTATAATAAGTAAATATTGATCAAAAATATAATTTTTGTGATTTTATTTTTAGTTTAAAATGCAATTAGAAAACGTCATAATGATCATATCTGAATTTCCAAAATTGGAGGTTGAGGTAGTTTTAAAATCATATGATATATATAAATTTTTACTGCAATCCCTAAATGCAAGGTTAGATATGGACATCATAATACAGATATAGAGTCAGAGGATGGGTTTAAATGAGTAATTTCCTAGTAGATTGCAAGTACGGCAGCTAGTGTAAAACTGAAAGGCAGACTACTTAAATAGGCAACCAAAAGTTGTATGTGTGGCTAGTTGTACACTCATAATTGTATCATCGGCTTAGCATTCATTAAGCAATATACTCAATACTAATAAAGCATTCCGGATCTAAGTACTCACCTTAACATTTAAAAAAAATAAAAATAAAAATAAAATAAAAATAGATCATTGTGAACTATTAGAATTTTTAACTATTAGTATTTTCAATTGCATTGGGATTCTAATCTTTCAGGATTCTGTTTATTGTGATTTTGATCTGTATTAAAACCTTCAGATGATTGAAAATTCGGATAACCAAGTATTAGACTTATTTTTTTTTTTTTATATTAGGAGGAACCCCGGGTGTAGCTCCTGCCCAAACTTTTATTAATACTTAAGTAAGTTGACATATTGCCGAAGTACATACATATTATATACAAGTATTGGAACTAGAACTTTAGGTAATACAACCATTTATCTATGGCTAAAACCCACCAGAGCCTTCCATATTCCCATTTATATGATTGACCTGGCTTGTACGTCCCTCTCCAACCAACAATTGGTATTCACATATCCGCCACTTTACCCACACTACCTAGTATCATCACTTCCAATTTGGTGTACGTTGCCAGGTAGGCGCTTTGTGCTTCCAAATTGGTGTACCTGAGATTCCCTAATGGCGTACTTCTCAGGAGTTCGTATCTCAAGCCATGCAGCTGCCTCTACCACATTGGGTAAGTATCTCAAGCCTGCATGCTGCCACAACTAGCCGGGTTCCTGCAACTTCGAGGCCCAGGATTTAACGTTCTGAATTCAGTAATGTGTGAACGACTGTACTTCCTCTATGGTGACGATGTAACCAGGCTTGTTTTGCAAAGTATTTACTTATATAATATGGTCATCCGAATTTTTGTTATAAAACTTCGAATAACCATGTTATATAGTTATCCGAATTTTTGATTATCTGAAATTTTGTACAAACTAGCCAGTAACTTCTATTTTTCTGTACCCATGAGTTATATAGAAACCGCAAAATAATAAAATTATATTTTAATAAAATATAACATTAAATGTTTGATGCAGTTTGTGAATTAGTCATCATAATGAAGATTTATAATAAGACAAAAAACTATTCTTAGGCTTAATAAGTTTAATTTATAGTAGCTTCACTTATACTGCAGTATTAATTACTTACGAGAGCTAACAAAGGCAGTATCTCGATCCTATTCTTTATTTAAAGGCTATTCAAATCAAATCTGTATACTACTTTGTATATAACTTGACTCTGGACGAATCTGGATTCAATTATTTAATCTGTATTCTATATGAATTGGTTGGCAAACGGCCAATGGCCAATTGGCTAATATTTAAATTTCGGTCAAAAATTTCTAACTTACACAATTTTAAAAAGACTATACTATATTAGAAAGTTGTTACAGTTTTATTATAAGGTATTAAAATAAATTATAAGGTATTAATAAATAAGAAAAAATTTTAATCTTTATTTTTTTAAACAAATACCCAGATTTTAGTACATTGCAATATTGATTTCTATATTTAATATTTACCAATTTATTAAAGTTTTTATTGATTGACAGTAATTTTGGGATCTGTTTATTATCCCGATAATCTAAATCCTGATAGTACTATGTCCTGATGCTTGAAATCTCAAAAAAACATTATTTTCATAATACATTAATTCAAAAATTAAATCTCAAAAAAAAATATCCCGAATGATTATAATCACGCAAAATTATAATCATGAAAACATAATATTCTGGAAGTAATAATCCTGACTGTAATAATCTCAAATGTAATAATCCCGATTATAATAATCTTGAATTAGTAATCTTAAATAACTTTTATATAAGCAATCCCCTTTAATAGTTAGAATTAGGGTGAGCACTAATATTGTCCTTTTTCATGTTAGGGTTAGTATAGGTTATAAATAAAATTTTTTAAAGAATTTCTTTTACAAACTATACATACCACCTTAATTTCTACTTTATATACTTTATCAATTATACATGCTATATACTCTTAAATTTATATATTATCACAACTCAACTAAATTAATTGCCTATACAGATCATTAATTTAAGATCACTAATTTGAGATCAGTAATTCAAGATCATTAATTCGAGATCATTAATTCGAGATTATTATATTTGTAATTATTACTTTTGAGATATTTTTTTGTCAAGATTATGATTGTTCGGATATTTTTTTTCAAGATTTAGTTTTCGAGTTAATGCACTGTCGGAATATTGCTTTTTCGAGATTTGGAGATTCGGTTTTTTAGTATTATCAGAATTTAGTTCTTCAGGATTTTGTACCAAACCTGTAATCTTTACGTACATACGCATATGTGCTAATATTATCTTGTAGTGGTATTTATCTTAAGATACAGTGGCCTACCATATTATTGTGGACACTTTTAAAAAATTTATACAGAGCTAAATATATAAGATATTAAGCTAAAAATTAAATTATAAATTCTTTAAACCTATATCTTTTAAATAAAAAAAAGTTTAAAAAATTCTATGCAGTACTTTTTGAGATAATTAATGTTATACAAAATTGTGTAATGTTGTACATGACCGAAATTAGTAATTTTTATAATTAAAAAATATATAAGTTTAAATTTTTAAGCATTTAACTATTATATCCAAATAATTTTTATATTATTAAATCTTTATAATAATACTATTCTAATGATACTAAAATTATTAAATTTTAATTACTAGTTCTTGAGATATTTAAAAAAAAATTTATATAATAACTATTTTTAACTTTAACATATATAAAATATAATTTTTTATTAAGTAATCTAATTTTATTTTTGAATAAAGTTATTTAGCATAAAAAGTTATATATATTTTTAAAAATTTTAAATTTTTTTAAAAAATATTCATTAAATTACTATATATAGTAATAAAATTACTATTTTTAGTAATTTATTAATTAAATTTAATATTTTAATTATTTTATTTTATACTATTTAATACTATAATAGTTTTTTAAAAAATTTATAAAAAGTTAAAATAATATATAATTTTTAATATTAGTAATTTTATTTTAATAAAATATTAATTTTTAATATATAAAAATTGTAATAACAAATTTGTAAAAATTACTAATTTCGGTCTTGTGTAACATTGCACAAATTTGTGTAACTTTAATTATCTTGAAAAGTACTGCATAAAATTTTATAATTTTTTTTTTATTTAAAAGATATAGATTTAAAGAAATTATAATTTAATTTTTAGCTTAATATCTTACATATTTAACTCTGTATAAATTATTAAAAAGTGTCCACAATAATATGGTAGGCCACTGTATATTAATAGAAATTATTTGAAACTAATTTTTTTTTCAAAAAAAGAATTTGTATATTTGTTATAATAATAATATTAGAGTACATAGTATTTGTCATAAGCATATATTAAGAAAAAAAATAAGTAATTTGTAGCAATCAGGTAATACTTTTAATATTTTTACACTGATTTCTATATTTATTATTTACCGATTTAAAAAAATCTATTATATTTGGATCGACAGTGATCTTTATGTATATCTGATTGCAACTGGTACATATGCTAAGACACAGTGGTGGCAGCTATCTGAAAATATTTTGTATCAGCATACATGTCATGTTAAATAGCATTTACTTTAAGCTATATTATTAGTTAGTTAGCGATGACTATGTAAAAATAAAAAACTTGTTTTTTATCAAAAAAAGAAAATAAGTATACACGTTATTACTGACATGTATCGGAGTTATATTTGTTTAAGCCATTATAGTGGCAGTTGCCTTAAAATCTCTTTTTTTCCAAAGAGGAAAAAAAGTATATACAATATTAGTGGCATTTAACCTTAACCATAATAATGTGGTTATTTGAAATTTTTTTTTTTTGATTAAAATAAATAGTATAATTAAAAATGGGAAATAGTAGAGTAATGAAGTATATAAAAACATCATGAATTTTTTTCTAATTCGTAATGGTAATTTTACCAAAAAAGAGGATTCATAGTAAACATTTTGTCAATTATCGATCATGAATCTAACAGAGGAATATTTTAATAAAAAAATAAATAAATAATCTTAACCAAATTTGTATTATTTATATTACTGTTATATGAGGACACCACCTATTTTCGAATATAGTAAAACATTTGTTTGTTTTGTCTATATATTAAAAATTTACTATATTTGGTTCTATAGCGATCTTTATGTACATTAAAAATGTCTGACAAAATGTTTTTTGTGATGACAAAATGGTTTTGTCATAGTTTCATCATGACGAAACCTTGACGATTGATAAAACCCCTCTACAATTAACAAAACTATAACGAATTGACAAAAATCTATGATGAATTAACAAAATCTATGATGAATTGACGAAATATATGACGAATTGATGAAACCTTGACAAACCTTTAACAATTGATAAACCTTGAAAAATCGATTCAGGAACCCCTTTAGCATAATGATCTTGGATACACTAAACCTTAAATTGCTTCAAAAGAATGTTATTTCATTATAAGGTTTCATTGGCTTTTTTCTTTTTTCTCTTTCGCATATCACATATTCAAATTTATATGTTGGGTTGATCCAGAATAGTCAAAATTGTGCACGCATTTATTTTCGGCAATTTTGGATAAATCTGACATAAATTCCAGACATTAAAAATACTTGAAAACCAATGTTTAAATCGATCTTGGTGCACTAATTAAAAATGATGGTAAGGGGAGTAACAAAAATCAGGTGATTTTTTAGGGGGGGAGGGGGTAAAAAAAGTTAAAATTATATATAAGAACCTGACTATTTATATATTAAAAAAGAGGGAGGGGGGTAGGCCTCTGATAAAAAATAATCAGGTGATTAATGACACTGCTCTAATGAAATGTTACATATAATAAGCATCAATCTATCGCTGTAGTCTCCAACAACAACACCTTAACTCTAAACTTCTATCTTTACGTGCTTTGTTTATTTACAAAATTTAATTTCCTTTTTTGATTTGTTTGTAAATAAGTAAAATCATGATGGAAAATGAGAAGGTAATGGATATCTTAATATGTAAATATTGTTATCCAATCTATATTGATTCTCTATTACTGCTATTAATTATGCATTATCGCCTGCTTTGTTAAAATATTGTTTTTTAGCTCTTATTGTTATTGATCGTGACTTTCCTATAAAATTGTCTAAAAGGTTAATTAGATTATATTCTTTTCTATATTAGACCCTTTTACAGGTTATTAAAACACTTCTTAACTTTTATAAATATAGTAATTAACTCTATCTTGTATGAATATAACTCATTAGGTTTTGGCATAGTTTCGTCAATTTGTCATAGCTTTCGTCAATTCATTATAGATTTCATCAATCGTCAGGGGTTTTATCAATTGTCAATTCAGCAATTGGAAGTCATCTGATGAAATGGTTTCATTATTCATCAATGACGAATGATTTGTTATTTGTTAGGCATCTTTATGTATATCGTACATATTGATTGCAACAGGCATATATGCTAAAACACAGTAGCGAAAATATTTTGTATTAGTATATATGTTACATCAAATAGCATTTATTCTAAGCCATATTATTAGTTAATGGGATTTATCCTTAAACATAATAGTGATTCAAAAATCTTTTTTTTTAATTTAATTAAAAAAAAAAGTGCCATTTATTTTAAAATTCCAAAATAATGTGGCTTTTACTAAAAAAAATAGCCAAATTAACGTAGCTGCTTATTCAAAAAGAAAAACTAAATATTTAACTCAAATTCATATAGTGGGTGGGGTACTCTAGAGTAATTTAGACATGATAAAGAGTATCGAATTTTGATAAAAGTATAATTAAGAATAGAAAATAGTAAAGTAATAGAATATATAAAAATGGCATGAATTTTTTTCCTAATTTGTAATGTAGATCTTACTAAAAAAAAGTTTGACGAAACTAGAAGCACTACTCTCTATAGTCACACCCTATATAGAAAACAGCCCAATATACCTTTAAAGTGTTTTCCACTTCAAGACAACACAATAATCACAATAATGTATTTATGGCAAATGTTTTGTCGATTATGGATCATGAATCTAACAGTGGAATATTCTAATAGAAACATAAATAAAAAAATTATAACCAAATTTGTATTATTTATATTACTGTTATATAAGAATACTGCATATATCAAAAAATTTTATACATAGATATTGATCGATATATAGCACTTAATCGTTTTATATCGATTATAAATATCATTATATATTGATTAAAAAATCGTTATATATCAATTAATTGGATAAAAATCGATATATATCTATAATCGATATATATCATAATATTGTTATATATCGATTAATTGGATAAAAATCAATATATATCTATAATCGATATATATTATTTTTTATATTAAATCGTTATATATCTATAAATCGATTATAATCATAATTATTTGAAACGATATATAACGATTTACAGATTTTTAATGATTACATACCTGTCACAAAAATTTCAATCTAAATCACCAGTAAAAAAAAAAGTTCAAAATCTCTTAAGCCCATTTGATCTGTAAGCTTCCAAGGATCATAAAAATATATTTCACAAAAGGTGCCAAAAAACTTAAAAAAAAAAGACCATTTTGACCTATTTTTATCTTCCCTCCCTTTTACTCCTTTTTTTTTCTCTCTTTTTTTTTCTCTCTCTCTTTTTTTTCTCTTTCTTTTTTTTTTAATATTTCGAATACTTTTGAAATATTTTAGGATCAGTAGATCTGTAACCTGTATCATATCAATGACGCATTTTACTAATATTTTCGAAATGTTTCGATGATTTTTGATGATTGTACTACACAATCAGATTAGATCTTTGTTTATTTTTTTTGTTTTTTAGATCTTCTATTTATTTTACATTGTTTTTTTTTATTTTCATTTTGTTTTTTTTGGGTTCGTTTCATTTTTTTTTATTTATATTTTTTTTTTATTTTTTAATTTTTTTTATTTATTTCTACACTTTACTTCTAGCACTTTGCAAGAAATCCAGTGACTTTTCAGTACTTAGCGCAAGCTAACTCAGCCTTTCAACGCTTTTCAAGAACACACAACTACTTTCTCTAGCAATTTCGAAAGTTCAAGAATGCAAGTTTTCGCAAGTTTTTGCAGGTTTTTGCAAGGTTTTGTTTTATTTATTTTTTCGTTTCATGTTTTTTGTTTTTGATTTTTTATTTTTATTAATTTATTTTATTCCAGCACTTTGCGAAAACCTTCAACAATTTTTAAATTGCAAAAACACAAACTCAAAATGGAGATTTGGGGCTTTGTTTATTTTTTTATTTAGTTTGCTTACATTTTTGTTTTTGTTTGTTTTCTTTTTTTTTATTTATTTTTTTAACTTTATTTTATTTATTCTTTACTATTTTGCAAGAAAACGACTTGACTTTCTGGCACTTTACAAAAACACCAATTCTAACATCTCTGGTACTTTGCAAAAAGTTACGAATATGAACAAATATAATTGAATATAAGCGAATATGAGCGAAATATAATAGTTTATTTTTTTTCGGGTTTGTTTTTTTTGTTATTTTTTCAGGTTTGTTTTTTGTTTTTTGTTTGTTTTTTTTTACTTATTTATTTTATTTTATTTTATTTTATTTATTCCTTACTTCTTTTAGAACTTTGCAAGAAAACAATCTAACTTTCAGGCACTTTGCAAGAAGTAGCAAATATAAGTGAATATAAATGAATATAAGTGAATATGAGTGAATATAAAGAATATAATAGTTTATTTTTTTTGTTTTCATTTTTTTAATTTTTTTTGGTTTCGTTTTTTTGGATTTATTTTTTTTGTTATTTTTTTTATAATAATATATAATATATGTAATATTTAAAATATAAGGGCAGTGTTATTAATCACCTGATTATTTTTTATCAGAGGCCTACCCCCCTCCCCCTTCCTTAATATATAAATAGTCAGGTTCTTATATATAATTTTAACTTTTTTTACTTCCCTCCCCCATAAAAAATCACCTGATTTTTGTTACTCCTCTAATATATAATAAAAAAATAAAATTTTATATAAATAGCGAAAACTTGTGAATATTGTATATTTAATAAATTAAAATATTATAATAATAATAAATAAAAAAAACTTTATAATTAAATTGCGAAAACTTGCGAAAACTTGTGAAAACCTGTAAAATGTTCAAAAAGCATGATTATGTGAATATAATAATTATTAATTGATATCATATCAGATATATATCAATTAATATCGATATACTGTATATCGATATATATCGATTACTATTACGATCAATAGTAATCGCTAGGGGTAATGGGTATCGATATATATCTTACCGGTTAGTAATCGATATATATCTATATATAAAATTGTCTGATGTATTCAAATATAGTAAAACATTGTGTTTGTTTTGTACTATACGTTAATGGATAGGATTTAGGCCTAAAGACTACCGGTAGTACAGTTAGAAGAATAGGTTAAAAATCTAGAAAAATATATATATAAATAATTTTTGTATACAAAAATCTGATCAATACTATAGTTTAGTTTGGCAGAATTTTTTTTAATATTAATAATAAACTTGTTTAAAAAAAAATTCCTTTGTAACTGCTATTTTTTGTTGCTTTAAATGTACTACGTATAGTACACTATAAATGCTAAATTTTTTATAAATTTTTTTAATAGAATTAGTAAATTTAAATTTAAATTATATAAAAAATGTTTATAGCTTACTATATTAAAAGTTTTATTATTAGTTATATTATAAAAAATATTATTTCTACTATAAAGATTTGTAAGCTGTTAGTTGAAAATCATTACTATTTTAGTATTAAATATAGGCTCATTAGTTTTTTAACCATAATTTTAAAAAAATTTTATTAAATAAATTATGTTTAAATTTATCAGAAGTTGTTAAAAACTAACTTTTAATTCTAATTTATGAAATTTATCAACATTAAGCCAATATATTAAGAGTAATATAAGTTTAAAAATTTAAAAAATTAAACATAGTATTTAATATAAAATTTATAAGTAAAATTTACTAGTAAAACGATTAAAAATAGCCAAGTTTCAAAGGTCTCTAAAAAATTTAAAAGACTGTTTAAAGTTATGATATTTTTTTTACATAATGCAATTTACCCAAAGTATCTTGCAAAAATATTTTAATAGATTTTTTATTATTAAAATTAGTCAATAATTGGCCTTAAATGGTATCACCATGTAGTACAAAGTACTACTAGTAGTACGTCTAAATCCTATCTATTAATTTATATAAAAAACTTCAGATGATCAAAAATTCAGATGAACATGTATTACAGTATTAGACTTTGTAGTAGTTAGGCACATCCAAATGTCCGTACTTACATTAATTTTTTATTCATATTTTTTTTAGATTATTTTATTAAAAGTTTTTATTTAATTTTAATTATAGTGAAAATGTTTTCTATGCACCTGCATAGTTGTGCACCCCCATGTGCATTATATAAAAATAATGATTATCATTAATAATCATTATTTTTTTTATCTATTTGCTTTTTTTGTCTTAGCTTACTAACTTTTTTTTTTTATTGCCGTAGTTATTGTCATCGTTAGTACTATTATTGGTGCATTGTTGCTAGTTGGTGTCATCGCTAGTATCATAGTTGATGTCATTGCTGGTGTCATAGTTGGTGTCGTAGTTGGTGTCATAATTGCATTGTCATTGGTGTTGTTGCTAGCTGGTGTCCTTGGAATAGCTTTACGTGCTTTTCTCGATATTCTTAAGATGATATTGCGTGTTTTTTTGCCTTCCTTGTGGGTGGTCGTGTTTGTTTTTTTTGCCTTTTTAGCATTTATACGGGATGGTCTTGTCATTTTTCTAGCATTCATATGGAGTGGTCTTGTCATTTTTTTTGCGTTCGTGTGGGGTGGTCTTGCTTGTTTTTTGGCGTTCGAGCAGGTTGTCTTGCTTGTTTTATTAATAAAATAAGTAGTTTTTTTTTGTTTTTATTCATGTTTGCTAAATATTTTTTGGTTTGTAGATTTCACCTAGATGTAGAATCACTCCTGGTAAGTTTTTTTTGTTTTTTTTTTGTTTCTTTTTTTTCTTTTTTTTTTATATATATGTATTAATCAGCTTCTCGTTTTGTATTGTAATGCCATCGTTTGTATCTGTGCCGTTTGATTTTGATAGTGTAGTGGTCATTTTTTTGGTGCCATGTATTATCATTTCTTGGCTGTTTCAGGTGTGCTATGTATCATTGTTTCTTGGTGTTGTGTGTTGCCGTTTAGCCATTTCTTTGGTCATCGTTTCTTGGTTGCTTTGGGTTAGGGTTAGTGTTAGAGTTCCGGTTCGTGTTAAGGTGGATGTTCATTTTTGTATGGTTTTTTTTGTTGTAGTACAATTTGTTGTACTGTATTTTCTGAAAATAAGCAACCTTTTTTTGGGCAAAAAGTTATACAAAAATCGGGGGTAGCTTATTTTCAGGTAAAATCGATTTTTGACCTATTGCAGAAAGTTGCTACATAGTAAAGTCTAAATTTTACTATGTTAATCGATTAAAATCGATTAAGTAAACTTATTCAGCAGGTCAAAATACACTGACTCTAAAATTTTATTAAGATTGGAGAACTTTTATTATTTAACTTTTAATTTTTACGTTTGACGAATATATTTTTTAAAAAATTTTAATTTTTTTGCCAAATGTAAAAATCAAAAGTCAATTAATAAAAAGTTCTCCAATATTTATGAAAATTTTAAAGTAAGTGTATTTTGACCTGCTAAATAAGTTTACTTAATCGACTTTAATCGATTTGCTTAGTAAAATTTAGACTTTACTATATAGCGAGTTTTGTCAATTGTGGGGTAGCTTATTTTCGGGTTAAAGACGTTTTGGAGTTTTTTGACCAAAAGAGGGGTAGCATATTTTCGAAAGTAGCTTATTTTCGGGAAAATATGGTATTTTTTTTAAGGATATTTATCACTTTGTGATATTTTTTTTTAGTTGTAATACAATTATTCGTTATTGTATTCTTTTTTTTTTTTTTTAATAATAAAATCTTTAAAAATTTTAAAATTTTTTTATAAAATTTTAATTGATGCTGATTGGCTAGTTACAAACAATTAATCACGTGTTTACGTAATCGGGTTTGATTGGTCAATCACAGGGATGGACAACCGTGCAGGTGCACAGAATTCTTAAACCCTTAATTATATATATATTTTACAATCAAGAATTAAAACTATCTAAAAAAAAAAAGTTTTTTTTAACAATTAATCGTATAATGCGCCTAACAGTTTAACCCACTTGGGTTTAATACCATTTAGCTTAAACTGACAGTATAAAGAAAATTTTGTGCAGCTAAATAATTTTAACTCTTAATGACAATCTGCTTATCTATGATATTTCTTAAATATATGGGCCAAATTGTTTCATCTCCATAGTAATTTGATATGTAATGAAAACATGGCAAAATGATTGTAAAATTATCAATGACAATATTGATAAATAGTTAATTGTAATAAAAATAAAATGAATAAGAAAAGGTAATATGTCATCTTTTTTAATTAGAATAATTAGAGGTGAAGATTGAAATAATAAAATTAAATGTACTACAGTTAGACCTTCCTAAATGCAACCTCTCTAAATGCATAACCTCTCTAAATGCATAACCTCTCTAAATGCATGTCTTGATTGGGTCCCAGCTTATATGTTACTTATAGATTTTTACCTTCCTAAATGCAATACCTCTCTAAATGCAAGTTTTTTGTTGGCCCTTCACCATGTATTTAGAGAGGTCTGACTATATATAAACTTAAAAATTATAACAATAATTTGAGTACTGCAAAGAGAAAATGAGATTGTGGACTTTCAAGTCTATCTTTTAAATAATTGGCAAATAATAGATTAAATTAAAATCTTGTAAGAAACTTTTCTTGGCATTATAATTGATATTTCTTTTTTAGGAGTTCAAAATGAGAACGATTGGCACAAAGTTATAGTCTGTTTCCTTTTTAGAAGTTCAAAATAAGAATGATTGGCACAATGTTATAGTCTGTTTCCTTTTTAGGAGTTCAAAATGAGAACGATTGGCACAAAGTTATAGTCTGTTTCCTTTTTAGGAGTTAAAATGAGAACGATTGGCACAAAGTTATAGTCTGTTTCCTTTTTAGGAGTTCAAAATGAGAACGATTGGCACAAAGTTATAGTCTGTTTCCTTTTTAGAAGTTTAATAAGATCGACAGAGATTACATGATCTAAAATTAGCCAACAAAATTAGTTAAAAGTGAAAGATGAATAAAATTTTAATACTATAGATGATGTATATTCTGATTTTGCATGACATAGTAAAATAGATACCTTATTTATACTTATTTTAACTTCAACTATAGTTTATTTGTAATTGGCTAAAAAAATTATCTGTTCGTTTAACGGTTTAACCTAACTGGTTTTAATACCATTCAGAAAAAATCAACATCATTCAAACATCATAGCATTACCCCTTAAAAATTTTCACTATCTGGTCAAATCAAAATTTAAGTTATGTAACATAAAATTAAAAAAAAACACATTCAAACTCTAATACTAACACTATTCTACCTAAGCAGAAGCAAAATTTTACATGATTAAATGTTTTCACCATTAGTTATTTATAGTATATCTTGATTTAAGTATACCAATTTTTTAAATATTTTTAGCAATTTTCGGATTATAATGTAGATAACTTGGTATATTATAAATCATATGATAATTATACCATATTGGAATTCTTAGTCCCAAAAGAGTTCTTTTTCTTTTAGCAAAGTTCTATATATAAGAATTATAATGACAGTATTAAAAGATAAATGAAATTATATGTACTGTAGTATGAAGGCATTTATTTAGAAATAAAATAAAATTAAATTAATAAAAAAAAGTGCACAGATAAAATCCGAAATGAACCTGAAATGTATAGAATAATACCAAGAGAAAAAAATGTGACTTCAGGTGTTTTCAAGCTTATTTATTATTTATTAGATTCAACTCGTGAAAAATTTGTGATATTATTATTGTAATTACGTATCATATATGATATTATAGAGCCTAATCTGGTAAGTAATAAGGGGGTAAAATCGAAAGTTAGAAAACTTATCTTTATAACAAATACATATTATTTTTTTAATAATATAAGTTAGCACTCATGAATAATGAACCGGTTCACGATAACTGAAATTGAATTGTACGCGTCGATGGTTGTGTTTTTGATCAAATTTTAGCACTTTTTTATATATGCGTGTTAGAATATATAAATCTTTTATGTTATTTTTATTAATAGTTTAATTAATTAACAATTCTTGTCTATCTAGGGTAAATGAACTTTGTTGAAATGACAATATGTTTATCACTTCTGAACTTGTTTACGTATACGATTGTTTACATAAGTACCGAAATTGACCGAATTTTAATAATATATAGAAGATAGATATAGATTAGTTACTGTGCTAGATCACCTGATGACGATCCTGATCACGGTACCCGGATTAAACCAATCAGAATGCTTTAAGCGGACGGACACTTTATAACTTTTATAATATAGACTAGTAGTTAGGCACGTCCAAATGTCCGTGCTTAAATTAATTTTTTTATTCGTATCTTTTTTTAGATTATTTTATTAAAAGTTTTTATTTAATTTTAATTATATATTTATATATATTTTATAATCAAAAATTGAAACCAGCCTAGGAAAATATCGGCCGGGTATCTTCGGAATGTAGACTATAAGACAACGTTGAATACGAATCTCTGATTAGGATCAGAAAAAAGAGATCGAATCGAATTTGAATAAGATGTTTAAATGGTAGGAATGGTAGGAAAAGTTTGGTATCTTTCAGAATTTTTTAAAATCATTCATAAAAGGTCGACCCGGGCCGGCCCCGGCACGAGATTTTTTCAGCGGCCATATCACGAATCGTGGATTGACCTACGGGCTGACCATCATAATTCATTCCGGATTTACATTTTCAAAAAATCTAATTCTGGTCAAATTTGCGGATTATTTGGCCTATTGGAGATAAGTTTTAAACTCATCTCCAATAGACCAAATGATGAAAAATTATTAATATTCGATTCTGACAATTATCATTAACTTGCAGCATGAAAAAACGTAATAAGAAATGATAAATGATCATTATCAGCTATACTTGCACCTACCGACTATATTGGCATTAATAAGAAATAAAAGAAAAATGTGTCCTTTAAGATACATTATTTGCCTTTTATTAAAGTATTTAAAATACTTTATTAATTAATAAGAAGCTTTTTAAACGATGTGTTTGATGTATTCTATCAAACCAATGCAAAGAAATTGAAACGTTCTAAAAGTATTGCACATATGTGGTAAGTATTACCATTTGAATGCATCAAGCAATCGATGTATAAACTGAGACGGAATATGTTCCCAGAAATAGTAATATAGTCGCGCCGGGTATCGCAACATCAGTTTAAATAACGGTGCGAAGAGCCCGTGGTCTCCCACAATGTATAAAGCAAGCAGATATAGATATTAAGTACGATTCTCTTATATTAGTAATTCCATAATGCCTCTAAATTATGTTAGATCATCTCGTGCTCGATTTGGTTTGGCTGTGAACTTGGACCTAACCGGATTGCTTTCAGCATACAGTAAGTATCCTTGCTTAGCTATCTTATTTATCTATTGACTTTCATCAATTTGAATTAAATACTATGCGTTAGTTATGCAGATGAATACAGTAATGATAATAATATAAGCTTTTTTCTTATCTACATTATTGTCTATCATGGGTATCCGGCACATTTTTACAATCATTTTCGCGTGAAAATATGACACAACTTACGTTCCTAATTTATTTCTAATTATCCAATTTATTTTAACGTTAAAATTTGGGTCTTATGACTATAGGTGAAAATCCGTTTATCCTTTAAAGATCTGCGATAGTCAAATTTGAGGCATTTACTGATTTATATAATGTATGAAATGTATATGTTTATATCTGTATATAGATTTGATCTATATAGTACATTGGACACACGGCACGCTCCACAGTAATCATTCAAAGCCTTTATAAATACCCAAGTTATACATGATAATATTTATTCAGAAAAAAAACAAACCTGAAAAAAAATGATTAAAATCTTATTAGAAAATACCTATATTCAATTATTTATTATAGGATTTATCTTAGTAGCAATTTATTTCAAACTATCGAAGCAGATTAAGCTAGTAAGTTTTTTTTTCACAGTAATATTTATTCATAATTATGTTATTAATGAAAAGGTTAACTTTCTTAGAATGAACCACCTCTTGCTTATTATCGATTTCCAATTATTGGGCATACTTGGAGTTATTTTACGGATTGCGAGAAGTTAATTTTAGAATCTCGAGAAAAGGTTTTTCATTGCTATCTTCTTTTTTAAAAAATAAATAATTAATAAATTTATGAAAAAAAGTAATATTTATTGTTGTATCTTAATATTAGTATGGAGAGACGTTTTCGTTATATGTATTTGGTCAAGTAATAACCATAGCGGGAAATAAAACAACTCAATAAATATTCAAAAAAGATAAAGAATTTAGTTTTTTCAAAGCCAGTGAAGAGGTAATTGAACCATCTTTAAGAAACACAATAATTTTTCGGATATTATATTATCATACAATTTAAATCATTCATTCAATTTTAAAAAACAGAGAATGCAGCTAGATCGCATATTTATTGGTCAAAATTTCGATACAAATACTAGACTAATAAGAACTTGTTTCCAAGAAAAATTAGACCATTTTAGAAGCAGGTTACAAAAAAATATTATTATGGCTATAGATCTTTATATTGGTGAATGCGTTGGTAAGGTTTTAAGCTTACATTATAAGTTTTTCATATGAGATTTTAAAAAGTTTTCATTTATTATTAGAACCGAGGATTATTCGTGCCCCATATGAAACTATGTTCGATATTATGGCAATTCCGGTTGCTAACCTGTTGATTGATGATGTATGTTATATGAATATATATATATATATATATATTACCCGTTATTAACTTAATTATTTTTATAATTATTACTCTTTTAAAAAAAAAAATTAGGAATATTGTAATAATGAGGATATGTTAGAGGCCGTTAAAAACGTAGCTAATTCAATGTTTAAACTTCTTTTTGTGCCACCAATATTATCTTTTATACATCCTTGGCTTCATAAACAATTTATTTCGTAGGTTAATTTTATTTTGAACAAAGTTTAGAATTCAGTTATTTCACATAGCAATAATTTGTTTATTTCTTTAATGCTCAACAGAATTCCTTTAAGACTTGGTTGGAGTCCGATTTCAAAACCAAGTAAAGTAATTCTTAGTCGTATTAAACCGGTCATCGAAAAGCGTCTTTATGATAAAAAGAGATTAGGTGATGCTTGGGTTGCTCCAGTAAGTTATATAATACATATATATATATAATAACTTGAATATTTAAATTATTTACCCATTTTTTAATTTAAAAAAAGTTGGATATATTACAATATTTATTAGATGACCCTGATATAACCCCTGATCTCAATCCAGATAATGTAAATTATAATCGTATTGTTAGTACGATCACGGGTATTATTTTTGCTTCAATGCCAAATATGTCTAATAATACTTCCCGCGCTTTATTTGGTCAGTTAGTTATATTCTTTTTTTCATTATAAAATACTTTGGGTTTTATTTAATTATATTTCATTTAAATTTTAGATTTAGTAGAAAGGAATCAACGTTATTGGCATGAATTATGTCAGGAGGCTCAGGAAATTAATAAAAAATCTAATGGAAATGAACTTACATCTGATGATTTGCATAAAATGATGAAATTGGATAGTTTTATTAGAGAATCTTTAAGGATATCTGGTAGTTTTATAGTTGGTGTGGAGCACAATTGTATCTCTAAATCTTACTATACCTTTATAAATGGATATCAAGTTCCAAATGGTAATTTTTGATTGTTATTCTCTTAATTTTCAACAATAATAATTTTCTCACCTTTTTATAATTGATCAAAATCATAGGTCGCAAAGTGTACTTGAACTTTACTGAAACAAATCATAATGAAGGACTTCAAGGTCAGAATCCTACAGAATTTTATGCATACCGCCATCTGGAACGTAATTCTTCTGCGACAAAACTTGAGAGTAATTTTTTAACATTTGGAGGTGGAAAACATGCATGTCCAGGTAGATTTTTGGCCGTTAATGTGATGAAAATAGTTTTACATAATATTATGTTAAGATATAACATTAGAACTGAAACTGGGGTAATTGACCCTAAAAGAAGATATTTTGGACCTGTTCCCATGCAAATAAAAGGTAGCATTGTGTTTAAAAATAGGAAGGAAATTATAACTTAAGAGTTATGAATATAGCTGTCATTGTAATAATATTACGGCATTATGACACTTGTCATAATTAATTACATACTCAAATATTGAATGCATAAATTGTAATTGCCATAGTGCCATGTTACCATATTACCTATTTCTGTATTGATTTGATTTTCTATCTAATTTGTCATTAAATTTACACTTGCCATTGATACTGGGCCAAAAGTGCAATTTTTTTAAAAATTCAAATTTTCAAATTTTCAAAATTTTAAAATTGTGAAAGTTTGAAATTATGAAATGTGGAAAATTTTTGGAAATTAAAAATTTGAAAATTTGAACATTTAATTTTATAAATTTGAAAATTGAAATTTTTGAAACTTTGAAAAATAAAAAGAATTAATATATTTGTAGCCATGGTTACATGTAGCCGTACTATCAAATATAGTTTTTTTAAAAAAAAATATTTGCAGCTATGATTAACATTAGAGTTAAATAAAGTTAGAGTTGGAGTAGAGTAAAATTGTGAAAGAAGCATTTTTACTTAGTTACAAAACAGGTCCCCCCTAGTAAAATTTAGAGTTATTGTAGAATTATTGAATGTAGCTACATGTAGATGGCTACAAATATATTTTTTTATAAAAAAATTGAAAAATTTAAAACAATAATTTATTTATCAAATATAAAGTTGGTTATGCAAATTATGTAACTTTAATTTTTGTATAACTCAACACATGTTCATTAGAAAGCCAAATTTCAATATAGCAACCTCTATAGTTACCTCCTATATATGCACATTTTTTATAAGCTTATTTGTTAAAAAGCAATTATTAAATAATAAATTTGATCTCTATAATTAGTACACTTCTCTTTAATCACACTTTTTTGTATCTCAAAGGTGTGACTATAAAGAGGTTTAACTGTATCCTGTGATTATAATAAATATTTGACTATATTTGGATGTTTTAAATTTTTAAATTTTTTAATTTTTTAAATTTTTAAAATTTTTAGATTTAACTATTTTTAGCCAGGGATGATTTAACTATTTATATTTTTTAGGATTAAAGTACAATTTTAATATGAAACAGAGGTTTATATAACATAATAAAATTTAATATAAAGATTTAAAATTTGTTATACATGAGGTTTTTGGGTTCTAAACATTTTTACTTAAAACCCTAACTTTAATTACATAGTATATTTTTGAGATATAGTACCCAAGTGAGGCAAGTTAGTATTAGTTGTTTCAAATTTCAAAATTTTTTTTTATTTTATTTAGTAAATGTCAAGAATAGGAACAGAATAGTATATTATAATTTATTATGATGATATTTAGTACAAGTTAAAGAATTTTCCTAAACTAATTATCTAAAAATCTATGCAATAGAGTAAACACTATCACTTGTAATATGGAAATCACTACAGAAAGTTGGTATAACATTACACCTCCTATTTTTCTATTTGGTAATTTAAGTTAGTTATAATTTAAATTAGATAGCTAGGGGATACCAAGATTTATATATAAAACAAGAGAGATTAGATAAGAAATAAAAGTATTATAAAGTATAATGTATAGATATTTAATAAAGAAAGAAAATAAAGTAATAATAAAAAAGAAAAAAATAATAAAGAAAGAAAATAAAGTAATAATAAAAAAGAAAAAAAATAAAAAAAAGATAAAGAAAGAAAGAAGAAATCATAATAATATTGTAAAAAAGAAAAATAAGTTAAAAAGAGAGAAAAAGAATGATAAAGTGAGATAAAAAAAGAGCTTGTATTTTGTAGTCGGTAATGCTTACATGGTATACCAGATCTAGTATGCTATTGGTAGAGTCAAATATGTAGCTCATAGAGTATGCAATACTTTAACTACTATACTATAGGTATATACACAATAAAAAACAAAAATGCAGGTTTTTTGAAGATTTTATTCTAGTTTTAAATTTTCAAATAAGAAGTTTGGAATTATCCACATTAGAGATTGGAAACGTTTAACTGTTTAAAAATTGCTTTTATAGTTCCAGCAGAATTATATTGGTCATAGGCAAGAATTATTTTAATACTGGCCAAATTAAATAATTAAATGGTTAAATAATTAAATGATTGTCGCAGCTGATGCTGAAAACGGCTGATGCTGAAATTTGCGATCTCGATTTGAAACTATAAGCTCTGCTAAAAGCCACAAATACGCTTTAAATATCAAATCTACTCCCAAACCTCACCCTAACCCTATAAGACAAAAACGAAAAAATCACCACAAAAAAATTTTAAAATTTCATATCAAAGTAGGTCAAAATTTCAGCATCAGCTGTTTTTCAACATCAGCTGCGACACTAATAAGTTAGTGGCTTGGTACGGTCGCAAGTGGATCACTCAACAACAAATTATATATTCGGTTAGTATGATTTTGAAAAAAACCGGTCTATATAAATGATTGGTGTAAACTTTTTATATAACGTTAAAACCTGTATAATGGCAAATTTTAGATGGTGTGGGAAATGCCATGTGAGTAGGGATGTTAAGTCTGACTACTTTAAGTTTTTACAGACGTACCAACCCAAACTAGCTGGCTACATATAAATTGTACTGTAAAAACTAAAGTAGTCAGACGATCTTATATAAATGAAAAAAATAGTGATTGGAAATCTCATGTGAAACACGTGGTACTGTCAGGAGATTAAAAGACGTGATTGGTATTAATAGGCCAAATACCAGTACGATCACATGAAATGTGGCCGTTCAACTTTTTGGTGCGCTATATTTTTTCCTGTTTTAGAAGGTATTATGGCTATCTCTTATTTTCCTTTTATGGTATAATTCAATTTGTTCTGTGTCACGACGTCAAATTGACCTACGTAAGTCATTCTTAACAACGTACATGCATTATTTCTAAAATCAGTGAAAAATTAAAAAGATAAAATTAAATGACCAAAGTGATAAAAAATTATACGACCATTAATAATATTACTTATATCGTAAATGTTCATTTGCATAAATAAAAAGTGATAAAAATTTACATAAAATGTTATATAAAGAAATTAAAAAATATATACTGTATATATATAAATTTGCGTAAATTGCGGTTAAATTGAATTAAGAATTGACCTAAGATATTCCTAAATCGGTGAAAATATAAGCAGAACGAAATTGCGAAATAACGCTAAATAATGCATGTTACTGTGTAAATTTATTTTTGATTTCTTGGCATTACCACTTTTTTGATGTTGTTTATTTTTTAAAAAATCCTATTTTTAATAGGAGTAATGATTTTCGTTTGTCCATATTGTGATTTTCAATTTCTAATATGATGATTTCATTGTCACATGTCATTTATTAATAAAGCAAGGACGTTTTCAAAT
>QKWP01001396.1:83099-102673 GCA_003550325.1 Gigaspora rosea
TTTTTTTTTTAGGAATTAAAAAGCATTTCATAGATGAGATTTGGAGGTACAGATGATTTTTTAAAAAATTTCGTTTGTTTTGAATTTTCATGTTACACCTGATCCTGCGATTTTATTGGCTACACGAGATACACGTGCCATTAAATATGTGTAATTCCAACTAACTGTCATCCCGAATACGTGCCATTCTGTATAAAAATCTTATACGTGTCATTGTGGACATACACAACGTGCCGATACGTATCATTTTAAACACGTGCCATTCCGTGTGTCGTATATATACGTGCCACAGTGCACGTGCCATCAAGGACACCTCCGTGCTAAACCGTAACACCACCCGGACCACTTTTTTCATAGGGAAGCAAGATTCAAGATTAATAAAAGTCAAAATGCTTAAATTTAAATCTTGATCGCTTGAATAAAGATCTTTAGCAGGATTAAGCATTTCAATATCATCATCATCATCTGAAATTTCTTCTTCTTCAAACTCTTTAAAAACAGTTTCTGCAATATTTATCATTATTTCAGAAGTTACTTCTGTAGCTTGAGTATAACGAAGTTGTCCTATAGGGTTTGACAAATTAAATCGATAAACTTTTGCTAATCCTTCTAATCGATCTATATTTAATCGAGTTAGATGCTTTCCATAAATCCATCCTAGTGCTAAAAACATTCGTTAAGAAATAGCTGAACTTGGTGTAATAGAAAAAAGTTTAATTGCTAAATGTTGTAAATGATTAGGTTGTATTCCACCACATTAATGGTGTATTATTACCAATTGTGTAAGGAGCAGTATACAGATTTGGAATTCCATTTATAAATTTTTTTTGCTCTTTATAAATCTGTAATTGTGTTATTAAAGTTTCACAACTTTTACTCATCTTACCCATTTGTTGCCATAGCTTTCCTGCATAATTTGCAATTAAAGGAAATGTACCAAATTTTAATCCAATACCCTTATATGCAAGGTGAAGAAAATATGTAAGTTGATAAATCGGATCATTAAATTCTTCAAATCTGCTATTAAATTGTTCAATACAATAATTTTGGAATCCTTTATATTCATTAACAGATAAATTTTGAATTGCTGCAGCAATTTTCATTAAATTAATATAGCAGTCAGCAAGTATAGAACAATTTGCCTCAACCGCCATGATTGCTTCTCTTATTGCAAGTAAAATATTTGAAAGATATTGCAAATCAGTAAAGAAGCCTAGTCCACAAAATATTGTTAAAATAACAGAACTAATAATTTCTGAATGATTTTCTTGAATTTCTTCTAAGCAAATTTTAAGTTGCACAATTGAGGAAACACATTCATACACAGTTGTCCATCTTGTCTCTAAATATGTTTGAGACCACCACCACTAATTCGATGTAGTAAAATTTTTGATTTAATATAGCTGCAGCTTTATAAGATTTTTTAAAAAATCCTACTATTTTATTAGCACGATGAATCATTCTTTCTGCAAATGTATGCCGAATAATATCTTTACTAATTAAATTAAAACAATGTACAATACAGCGAATATTTAAAATATTCTTATATTTTGAGCAAATTATACATTGTGCAGATGCTACATTAGCACTATTATCACTAATTATTGCTGAAATTTTATCTTTACCAATTTGATTTATAATTATTCGATTTGGTTAGCCAAAAATTCTGCTGTATGTGATTGATCAGAAAAGTTTTTAAGTTCATAAAGATACTCTTGTCGTGATGGTGTCATAATAACAAAGTTCCAAATTGATAATCCATTAGGAGCAGTCCAACTATCAAGACCAATAGAAAGCTTATTTGTATGCTCCAAAATTTTATCAACTTTACTAATAACTTTGCTACTTCTATATCTAATAAACATCCTGAGAGAACTTCATGTAATGGAATACTATAACTAGGATTTAAAAGGTTTAAAGCATTGATAAAAAAAAGGATTATTGATAATGCGAAAAGGAATACCACACATAATAAAAGCTAACATAATAGCTTCATCAATTAATAATTGTTTAGATGCTTCAATTTTGGTAGAATCATACCAATTAGTTAACTCTGGTTGTTTGACTATTTTTTTTTGTTTAACTAAAGATAAGGTAGCACTTGAAAAAGGTTCATTAGTTGGAATATATTCCAAATTATTAACTATAATATAATTAAAATGGCGTCGCCATTCTTCAGGAACCTTTTTACAAAAGTTAGCAAGATGTGCTCGCAAATTTTGTGGCTTGGCGCATAGATAAAATGTTCCACAATAATTACAAGTTCTTTCCCAATGATCATCACCTTTCGATTGACCTCTTGTAAAAAATTTCCAAACACCAGTTTGTGGACTTCCTGGTTTTGAATTACTAGAATTTTTGGACTCTGTTTTAGTAGTTTCAGTATCAGTATCATTATCAGTATTAGTTGAATTATTATTTTGACTTTGTTTATATTTAGACATTTTAGAATTTTCAATCAATTTAAAAATTTGTAAATGAAGTTCTAAAGAATTTATATGAACCGTTTATTACAATTGCGGATTATTCTATAAATTAGAAAAATAACCACTCATTATAATAACTGGTTTGAGTACAGTACATTCTTTGACTTTTTAAAAAATATATTTTAATAAAATATAAAAGAACACATTCTATTTTACAAAAGTATCATGAATCATATATAACTTTTACGCAAACTAACTTCAACAATAATAATATCAAATTGGTCAGATCAGGATTTGTAAAATTTTAATCTTTGCAAGTTCCATGTAATAAGTATCCAAATTTAAGCAATTTTATTGTAAAAAAATCTTTAAGTTGTATAAGTCAGGATACTCTACATGGGAACAGATTAGTGTATGCATTCATTTTAATCCAGTTTAGCATTATCCATACAAAATAAGTTTATTCTTAATTTTTCACACATTAAAGGTTTTCCAAATATTATTAAAAACACGTTTTGATCAATATATATATACCTAATTACTATTTTTATAAAAAAAACCCCCTTAGTACAGTTGCTGTAGGGCGTCATTGGCGTACAATTTATTTATTTTAGTTAATTATTACTATTCTAACTTCTATGAAATTCTAAGAATCATTGTCTAAATCTAATCATAAGATTAATACCATGAAAAACGTCAATAGGCTAGAAAAAAGTGAAAAGTGTATAGTATATATATATGTATAAAAATCTTTTTAAAAAAAGAAATATATAGTATACATATTTGTATAAAAAACTTTTAGTCGGTTATACTAGGACCCCGAATATCTCTCATATAGGTCATAACTGGATTTTGGCCAATTTTGACCTAATTTGCTAAAAACGACAAAATTTATTTATTTAAATAACTTTGATCCAGTAATCAGAATTGAATGAACTTTTTTTGTTAGATGCGCCTCACTGAGAGCTTCATTTTAAAAAAAAGTTCATTCAAATTGGACCACTGGATGCCAAGATAATTGCCAAAAACTGATTTTTTACTTTTCAAATTTTAGGGGTTTTTGCTGAAATGCGTAACGTATGACCTCTGTACTACATGTCCGGGGTCCTGTTATACTAAATATATTTTATATTGACATCAATATGATATGCAATATAAATTAATTAATTAGATCAGGATTAATTGCTTAAATATGTAGGTCATGTTCACCAATCAATAAAAAAACCAATTGATGCAATCATAATAAAGTGTTATAGAAAAAAGATCATTCATCCAGCCTTTAAACAGGCTTTTACCCCAAGCATTTTATGCATAGCACCTAAACAAGTTACGTATTAATAATTTTTTACTTTTTTTTTTTGTATATTGTATAATTTTAACGTTAAATATTACTCTATTTTTAGATACCTCTGTTTTAAAATTGACCAATTTTTTTCACAAGACCGAGCAATGGTAATGTACAGTAACTTGTTTTTCTTTGAATTATATCTTGTTAGAAATAAACTAAACAAGAAACAAGATTAACTATATTTATTGGAAATCTGATAAGCTAACTGGATTATTGCAAACATCTACAGCACTTGCAACCTATTACGGCACTTACAACCTATTATGGGGGACGTCTAAAGTGGGGGCAACTTATATTTCTTAATAATTTTCTCAATTAACTTTAGGGTTAGGGTCATCTTATATTAGGGTTAGGCTGGGTTTTAGGTAGTTACATATAAGCAAAATTGCCTTCCCAATATTTTTACTTAACCTACTTGAGGTAGGTTTAGACTGCCGTTTTTTGTATTTTTTAGGTTTGTCGTTCTTTGCTTCGCCAGCGATCATCAAAATTCTGTAATTTGATTGGCTGTGATCACGTGAATTTGCTCCCGCTTTAGACGGCCCCCTATTATGGTACTTACAACTATTATGTTACTTACAAATATTATGGCATTTTGTAGCAATACGGCACATTACAACTTTGGGCATTAGTTGTAATTAAGGTTGCAACCCAGGTTGTAATCCGTAATGTCGTAATTATTACTTACGACCAGCAACCTTACTATAGGTATATATAGTATTACACTACATGTAATTTTGATTGATTTAAAGTTATGGATTTTGGATTTGCTAATAATTTTTAAAAAATAGAAAAATGAAGTTATTTTTGAAGTAATTTGAAGAGATTTTATAAATAATATGTCCCTTTTGTAGAAGTTGCAAGAGAGATTATAGAAGTAACTAATAATACTTTTGAAAAAAGCTTTAAAAAAATTATACTTATGAATTTTTTGGTGTAGGTTTTACTATAGAGCAAAGGTATAGTTTAAGTTATGAGTATAGTATTTGTTAAGATAAGTAAATATTGTATTAAGTAATAGAAATTATGTTTTGTAGATTGCAAGATAAAAGGAAAACTTTAAGAAAAAGATTAAAAGGTTTAGAAGTCTGTTTACAAAATACAGAACAGAAACCAGTTTCTGAAGCCTTTTAAAAAGATCAAAAGAAAAGTTATTTGATAGTAGAGAAATCCAAATATATGCATAAACTTAGAATAATAAACTTATTTTGTGAGAAAAAAGAAGATATTGTTGTAGGTAATAAGGGTAATAGAGAATAATATAATAGAAATTATAAGATAAATATAAAAGTATTGTTAGTCAAAACATAAAAGTAGATTGTAGGAATTTGGGTCAAAATCCTGACAAACAAAATCCTGACAGGTCATAATCCTGACAAAAAAATCCTGACAACCAAAAATTCCAACAATCAAAAAAAGCTTTTCTTGAGCAGATTACTATAAAATCAACTAAATACAAACCCTAACCTAGGCGCTCATCCTAACTCTAACATAGGCACTCACCTAACCCTAACCTAACTTAAATAAATTTAATAATTTTTTGTTGTCGGGATTGTTGAGATTTTATTGTTAGGATTTTTTTTGTCAGGATTATGACCTGTTGGGATTCTGTTTGTCGGGATTTTGACCAGCACCCGATTGTAGTTATGTAAGAACCATTTTTAAATAAAGGAATCAATGTTATAGTTTGGTTTAGAAGAAGATTTAAAATTTTTTGGTTGTAATTCAGAATAATAAATTTTGCTTTTTTTTGCTTTGAAATTAATTTTTTGAGCAATTTCTCATTCATATTGAAGTTTATTTTTTGGAGTACAAACTTCTTTTAGGAACCATTCAAGAAGATTGTTTGATAGTTGAATAAGAAAATTGTATATTTGATTTTTAAGATATAGTGCAATACTATATATTTGTTTTGAGAAATAATATCTTGTACAATTAGTAATAGTGAAAATGATATAAGGGAAGAGGGTTTAAAAAATAATTAATAATGGATTTTGCAGATATTTTTTCAATTGAGAGCTTTTGTAGAGTATGTATAATTGTTGTTCAGAGAATGTAATAAAGTAAAACTTTTTGAGATATGCAATTTAATTAATGTAATATATTCTTTTTTTGTTTGCAATTAACACAGTTGGGAGTAATATAAAGGACAGAATAGTGTATATTTAAATTTTCTATAGTTGGAAGATTGTTAAATAATATTTTAATATATATAGTATAAAAATAGAGTTTGTAATTTTGAGAGTTAGTATATCAAAAAATAGTTTCAAGTTGTGCTTTGAAAAGGTTTGAATTGATTTAAGATTAAGAAGAAAAATTGTTGTTTTTGTAAAGATAATAGATTTGATAAATTTACAAAGTTTAAAAGTAATAGTTATTTGCTTTCAAGAAAAATAAGAAGATGATATAAAGTATCCAAAGTATATTTTAATGGGATCTTTGGTTGTGCCTTTTTTTTGCTAAAGAGTCAGCCTCTGTGTGCTAGGGGTTGTTTGAATATAATTTAATTTTATATAAAGTAATAGAAATATTATAGTATATAAGTAAATAGTTAATTATATATATAATATTTCAATTTGAATATTTTATAAGAATATTGTAAGTATATAGTAGTTTTTGTAAAATTTGTATTATAGATTGGTTGTCAATATGAACATTAATTTGGGTATTATTTGGTATTATAAAGAGTAAATAAAGAATTAATTTAGTTTTTGCACTTATTGTATTTGATGTATTTTGAGTTGCTATATTGGATTTCATTTGGATATCATTATAAAGTATCCAGCCTATACCAGTTTTAATATTAATATTTGAGAGTAAAGAATTGATGCATCTGAATAAAAATATAAGTATTGGAGATCTAAATCAATAATATTTTGATAAGTATTAATTAGTTTATTTTGGTAGTGTAATAAGAAAATAATATTTTTAATTTGTTTAGTAATTTTACTAGAAATAGGAATTTGCAAGTCAATTGAAGGTAGTGCTCCTAAGTCTGGACCAGTCCAGTCTGGGCTCAAATGGACTCAAATTCTAAAATTTACTTAGTTTCAAACTCAAACTCAAACTCAATCATATATTTGGTCCAGGTTTGGTCTAAAGTTTGCAAACTAGTTTGAGTCTGAAAATACATATATGTGTTTTTTGATGCTGAACAAGTTTACTTAGTGCAAGTAGTTAGAATCAATTAGTAAAATTTAGAGAATAATAGCAATTTGTAAAATTTTATTAATAAAATTATTTAAAATATCCAATCATATAAAATTTTACTAATTTAATCTCACTTCTTTTACTAAATAAACTTGCTAAACATCAAAAAATACACTATATGGCTTTTGTTTTATTTTATAAAATTTGACTAAAAGGTGCTTAATTTTGAAAATTTTTATAAAAAATTCAAAATTAGGCATCTATTCTTTAAATTTTATAAAATACAAAGCAAAATATCCCAATACAATATATTTCATGATGCTAAACATTTACTTATTGCAATAAGTTAGAATTAATTAATAAAATTTAGAGAACAATAGCAATTTGTAAAATTTTATTAATAAAATTATGGTGCAAGACATCTATATTCAACAGTTAAACAAGGTGTTTCAATTTTTCAAATGGCTATAACTTTTTATCTAAGAAGTTTTAAAAAAATCTGACTGATAACTTTTATAGAGCTACATCAGCTCTATATATATGCCAAATATCTTTTCAAAATCTAATCACTATAAAAAGTTTTAACGATTTGAAAATTGAAAATTTATATATAAATTTAAAAAATTTAAATATAAAATTTCAATTTTCAAATCGATAAAACTTTTTATAGAGATAAGATTTTGAAAAGATATTTGGCATATATATAGAGCTGATGTAGCTCTATAAAAGTTATCAGTCAGATTTTTTTAAAACTTCTTAGATAAAAAGTTATAGCCATTTGAAAAATTGAAACACCTCATGTAACTGTTGAGTATAGATAAATGTTTTGCACAATATCAGTCATCCGATTTGTCACACTATAGTCACATGTAAATTTTTTTTTTTTTTTGTCAAAGTGACTTGCTCTGGGTGAGAGTTTATTTAATCAAGCCTGTGGATCAAGGGCGCCTTTTTGGGCGCCCCACAATTGAGTTACATTGAATGAGAGTACAACTAGCCACACGTACAACTTTTGGTTGTCTAATTTGAGTAGTCCGGCCGAAGGTTCTACACTAGTTGCCATACCTACAACCCAACTAGGGGATTGCCTATTTAAACCCTCTGGTCCAAGCTTTGCATGTCAATCCTACTTGTATCACCGGCACAGCCCTCAGATACATTAGTCAGTTGAAGACAGTTCCGTATGCTAGCTACATCTCCTTAGGACTAATTTATTCTTGTGGTACACTTGGTAGAGCAGTCCTGTCCTACACAGGTATTACCTATACTTCAGTAACTTACGCACTCACTGAGGCAAGCAACTTGCAGTTAGGGGATACCTAACCGCTACCATTACCTACTTTTGCCCTTGTAAGGTTCGCTCCAACTCCAGTACCGACCATCACTTTCCTATCGGTCTTTCACCAATTTTTCAGGCTTCCAATCCAGTTGGTCCGGAAGGGTCGATCTACCCGGCATTAGGTGCCATTATGGTTTTTCTCTCCCTAGTACCTACTTCTATAACATAGGTCCTTTTCCTCTGGTACCTGATCTGGCGGCCAGGTTGGTAGACCTTGTTTCTGAGGTCAATGTCCGGTTCTTTGGCTCTGGTTCAATATTCTAGTTTTGGTAGCACTGTCAAAGATCTTTGCTACTTCCTTACTCAGGTCTTGCCAAATGGGTTTCCGTTTCCCTGGTTCCTTGGATTTGTCTGCGTCAATGAGGCACAACTTCACCCGAAAGCTCCCATTCGAGATGGTTACCAAGGACTACAGGTAATGTACCCAATCGATCGACGGAAATGGTTACCGGAACACAGGTTTATTTTTCAAAAGCATCACTAGTGGGATTTGAACCCTAGACCTGCCACTTGAGGGTGACAACTTACCAACTTTCCTAAGTCGGCACACCCTCATATGTAAATTTTTTATATATAAAATTATAAAAAAAAATATATAAAATTACTATAAACTTTGAAGAAATAATGTTCTGAAGTCTACATATTAACTTAAAATTTAATTTTTCGGAAATATAGAACAAGGGGAGGAGAAAAAGGTAGTACAAAAATCGGATTAAAATTTTGCTGATTTTGCACAAAACAAAAGTGTAACTTCACCAAAAACAAATATTTTTCGATTTTAAGATAATAAGTATATGTAAAATCATGCCCTGAACAACTTTACTTAGGCGACTAAAGTAGGATACCTTGTAAGAAAAATGGATTACCTATGTACCAAAGTCAAAAATTTTGAATTTTAAATATAAAACCCCATTTTTTATCAAGATAACCTACTTTGGTCGCTTAAGCAAAGTTGTTCAGCATGCAATTTCACACGCGTTTGGAGTCAAACCGCATTTTTTCGGCAATTTACTAGGTGAAAAATAGGGTCGAAGTTAGAAAAAAAATTTTTTTCTAAAAAAATTTTTTTTCTAACTTCGACCCTATTTTTCACCTAGTAAATTGCCGAAAAAATGCGGTTTGACTCCAAACGCGTGTGAAATTGCATGCTGAACAACTTTGCTTAAGCGACCAAAGTAGGTTATCTTGATAAAAAATGGGGTTTTATATTTAAAATTCAAAATTTTTGACTTTGGTACATAGGTAACTCATTTTTTTTACAAGGTATTCTACTTTAGTCGCCTAAGTAAAGTTGTTCAGGGCATGATTTTACATATACTCATTATCTTAAAATCGAAAAACATTTGTTTTTGGTGAAGTTACATTTTTGTTTTGTGCAAAATCAGCAAAATTTTAATCCGATTTTTGTACTACCTTTTTCTCCTCCCCTTGTTCTATATTTCCGAAAAATTAAATTTTAAGTTAATATGTAGACTTCAGAACATCATTTCTTCAAAATTTATAGTAATTTTATATGTTTTTTTTTTTATAATTAAAGCATTAAAAAAGCTCAATTAAAGTTGTAACCCCTAAATTTGCCTTTTTTTGCTTTTGTGCTTATGTTTATGTTTGCTTTTGCATAATTCTATTCCGTTTTAATAAAAAAATTACTAAAAAAGATGATTTGTAGTTTCACTGAATTGATCATATTTTATAGACTATACTCTAGTGCTCATGTTCATGTTCATGCTCTTGCTTATGCTCTTGCTCATGCTCATGCTCTTGTAGCGCTGTGCTAAAAGACATTTTGCTCACATTGCTTTATATCTTTTTATATGTTTTTTGCTATTTTACTAACAAAAAGTATTTGTTTTAGTATAAATTTTTTTTAGCATCTTGTATTTTTTGCTTTTTGATTTTCAGATTTTTTCCTGCCCAGATGATTTGATAATCATAATATTATTAATTTCTATGATCTTTAGTGTTTCGCTAAGCCAATCATTTACTATCTATTACTTTATTATTTAATATAATTTATTGTGCTATATGAATATTCTATTTCTGGATATTTATTTATTGGTATTACAAATTAAATACGTATTCGTATCAATAAATTTTAATATAATGTAATACAATAATCACACTATCGATTTAAGAAAATATGTTTATTTAATCCTCGGATACTTACCTTCCTGTTTTATTTTAACTTTTAAAATTGCATATATATGTATGCATATATATTATACTCTTATTTTAACAAATAATATTTTTCTATCTTGGATCTAAACAGAGAAAAAAATAAAAAAAAAGCAAAAAACATTCGTTAACTAAGGTTGAATCAATCTTTGTCACTAATTAAAATGTTGTAAATGAAGTTTTATATATAATAAATGCTAATACCACTATAGTCTTGGATGCTATCACTCTAACTCTAGCCTCCTAAACTTCTATTTTTCTACAGTTGAGTTAATAAAAAGGCAACATAAGCTTGTGTTTTTGTATGCGGCCGCAGGTGCACCGACTGGTAAGAAACCGGATCGCAACAACTGATCGACAAACCAGATTTTGAAGCCTGTTTTGCAACAATGCTAACAAAGAAATGTATTGTAGGTGAGTGTGAGTCAAAAAAAAGATTTACGTACGTATATATATATATATTTATATATAATTATATAGTTATTATAATTATTATATTATATCAGATATACTATCTATTAAAGGAGTATCGTGTGCCAACTACATTAAAAGTTACGTTTTTGATACCTGTTATACTTAAAGCAAGTTTTATTCTATAAGCATTAATAAATATAAACATACCGTTCATATGTACGTACCAATGAGAAATTGCCAAAAATTTGAGCATGTGAATTTGAATATATCTTAAAATTACATCACAAAATTTTATATATAGATATTAATCGATGTATAACAGTTAATCGTTTTATATCGATTAAAAAATAACGATATATATCGATTAACTGGTTAAAAATCGATATATATCTATAATCAATATATATCATTTTCTAAATATAATTGTTATATATTNATTAAAAAATAACGATATATATCGATTAACTGGTTAAAAATCGATATATATCTATAATCAATATATATCATTTTCTAAATATAATTGTTATATATCTATAAATTGATTATAATTGTAATTATTTGAAATGATATATAATGATTAACAGATCTTTAATGATTATATACCCATCATGAAAATTTCAATCCAAATCACCGGGTAAAAACAAAAAAAAAATTTTTGAAAGTTCAAAATCTCTTAAGCCTGTTTAATCTACAAGCAACCAAGGATTATAAATATATATACTACAAATTGTGCAAAAAACTTAAAAAAAAAAAAAAAAGCATTTTTGAACAATTTTTACTCCTCATTCCCTTTTACCCTCTTTCCTTTTTCTTTCTCTTTTTTTTTCTCTTTCTTTTTTCTTTTTAATATTTCGAATACATTTGAAATATTTTAGGATGATCTGTAATCTGGATCATATCAAGAACGTGTTTGACTAATATTTTTGAAATTATTTGATGATTTTTGATGATTGTACCACAAGATCAGATTAGATCTTTGTTTTTTTTTGTTTATAATTAGATCTTCTATTAATTTTACATTGTTTTTTCATTTTCCTTTTGTTTTTTTTGGTTTCGTTTAGTTTTGTTAAGTTTCATTTTGTTTCGTTTAGTTTCGGTTTGTTTTTTTTTATTTATATTTTTTTTAATTTTTAATTTTTTTTTATTTTATTTCTACACTTTACCACTAGCACTTTGCAAAAAATTCAACGACTTTCGCTACTTTGCGCAAGCCAACTCATCCTTTCAATACTTTGCAAGAACACACAACTAATTTCTCTAGCAATTTCTAAATTTCAAGAATGCAAGTTTTTGCAAGTTTTTGCAATATTTATTTTTTTGTTTCATGTTTTTTGTTTTTTTGTTTATTTTTATTAATTTATTTTATTCCAGCACTTTGTGAAAACCTTCAACGATTTCTGAATTGCAAAATCATGAACTCTTACTTTAGAGAAATAGAGATTTGGGGCTTCATTTATTTTTTTATTTAGTTTGCTTATATTTTTGTTTTTTGTTTGTTTTCTTTTTTTTTACTTATTTGTAATTTTATTTTATTTTATTTATCTCTTACTTCTTTCGGAACTTTGCAAGAAAACAACTTGACTTTTCTAGCACTTTACAAGAATTCTGGCACTTTGCAAGAAGTCGCGAATATGAGTGAATATAATCGAATATAAGCAAATATGAGCAAATATAATAGTTTTTTTTGGGGGGTTTGTTTTTTTTGTTGTTTTTTTCGGTTTAGTTTTTTGTTTGTTTTTTTTTACAGCACTTTTTAGAAAGTTTCGAATATGAGCGAATATAAGCGAATATAATAGTTAAACAAAGAAGAAGAGAAATAATAGCTAACTACAGGGTAAAAAAAAATAAGTGCATAGAGCTTGTATTACTTGAGAAGCTTAACTAGAGAAGACCAGATATTTACAAAATGAAAAAGTGTGCAGTTTGTAACAAGAAGACAAAGAATGTAGAGCACCTGGTTAGTTGTGAAGTATAAGTAGAACTACTATGTAATATAGAAGAACAAGAGGTAAAATGAGCTCTAAAAGTATTTCAGAAGGAGCAAAACATAGTCAAGAAGTAAAAAGAAATCTTAGCAATATTAGGGAATGATAGTTTATTTAAAGAACTAAATAAAAGAGAAAGGTATATTAGATGTCTAATTACAAAAGAAGATTTTGAAAAGTTAAAACCAGTATTGGAAATCATATATTCACAGTGTTCACAGTGAACATAAATTTTTTTTAAAAAATCAATGTTTTTATATTTTATATTCACATAGTATGAACATAAAAAATCAAAAATTTTATATTTTATGTTCACATAGTATGAATATAAATTTTAATTTTTATAATTTCTTATTTATAATTTATTAATATAAAGATTATATTTACCATATATTTCAAAAATAAACTACCTTTTTTAGATGATTTTGAACACAAAAAATCATGAGTAGCTTATTTTTAGATATAATCAACTTTTGGTCAATTGCAAATAGTCATTATATTATAAAGTCTAAATTCTACTATGTAAACATATTTATTTTTTGATGTGAACATTATAAAAAAAAATTATGTTCACAAAAATCATAAAATTTTTTTTGAATTTCCAATACTGGTTAAAACCCCTTTTTGAACAAATAATTAACAAAATGATTTATAGTTTATTTCTGGAAAAATTGGATAATGAGAATTTATAATGTGATATAGATATCAAAATGCAAGATCATGCAAAAATAGAAAAAAAAGAATGGTATAATGTCTAAAGAAAAGAAAAGATCCTTCTTAAAGGCCAAACAAAGAAAGAAGAAAGTAAATATAAGGACAAGAAGAAGACCACAGCTGACAAGTCATCTAATTAGAAAAGAAGAAATAAAGAAAAGAATAAGAAATGGGTATTAGTATTAAAAATAACAAGAAATAAGATTCTAAACTGGATTATAAGTAGTTAATGGTCAGATTAGTAGAAAAGTAATTAGTAGACTTGACAGGCCATAAGGACTATCTGATAATATATTAATGAGTCTAATCGCAGGACAAGTTAATATGGAGATAAAACTTACTATAGCAGATCAAAATAGGTGTTTAATAAATAATTAGGTGTGCTAATACTTGTATTTAGGTACCAAGAGAATTAGCCTTTTGAAAAATTATAATATTTCATAGTATAATATTATAAAGCCTAATAAAGTAGTGGCAAGACTACCAAATTGTTTTAAAAAAAAATAAAAAAATATACAAGCTAAAAGCATCTTTATACAAGATAACTAGCAGGAAATAATGGTGTTAATAGTGGTATTGTATATAAAATTTTGGTAGTTAGAGTTAATTTACAAAAAGGTGCTCTTCTATTAATAAAATCTAGTATAAGCAAAACAACTGAAAATAGTAAAGAATAAACTTTTCTTAAGCCATATTTCTTTTATTTGATTAGGGGAGTGCAAAAAATCAAGTAATTTTTTTAGGGGGTGGGAGGTCCCCAAATATCACGTCCTATATATATATAGTATAAATAGCCAATCATATTGAAGAAAATCGATTTTTAGTTAATCGCAGATAGTTGCTACATAGTAAAGTCTAAATTTTAATAAGCAAATCGAAAAAATCGATTAAGTAAACTTATTCAGCAGATCAAAATACACTTATTACGAAATGTTCATAAGTATTGGAAAAGTTTTTGTTATTTAACTTTTAACTTTTACGTTCGTCGAATAAATTTTTTAAAAAATTTTAATTTTTTCGTTGAACGTAAAAATCAAAAGTCAATTAATAAATAATTCTCCAATACTATGAAAATTTTGTGGTAAGCGTATTTTGATCTGCTGAATAAGTTTACTTAATCGATTTTTTTTCGATTTGCTTAGTAAAATTTAGACCTTACTATGTAGCAACATTTGTCGATTGTGGGGTAGCTTATTTTCAGGTCAAAGACGTTTTGAGTTTTTTTAATTTTGATTGGTCAATAGTCCTATCACTAGGGGGGAGGGGGGTCAGGACCTATGTAAACCCTAATTACATGATTTAATGCACTCCCCTTACCGGTAAGTGACTTCTTTCTAATTTATACTTGCTTTTCTGCTAGTATTACAGAGTTTATTAAACTTTTGTATATTTATAGATTTTTTACTAATATACCATAACTGAAATATTATATAAGTACTTTACTATCTGATTCAATGCTTTAATAAATATTGTAATAAAAAGGGTGTGGCGACTTAGGGAAGTTGGTAAGTTGTCACCCCCAAGTGGCAGGTCCAGGGTTCAAATCCCACTGGTGACGCTTTAAAAAAATAGATCTGTATCATGGTAACCGTTCCTGTCGATCAGTTGGGTACATTACCTGTAGTCCTTGGTTACCATCTTGAATGGGAACTTTCAGGCAAAGTTGTATCTCGTGACACAGACAAATCCAAGAAACTGAGGAAACAGAAACCCATTTGGCAAGTCCCGAGTAAGGAGGTAGTGAAGATCTTTGACGGTGCTAACCAAAACTGGAATACTGGACCGAAGTCTAAGAACCGGACGTTGTTCTTGGGGACAAGGTCTACCAACCTGGCCACCAGAGTTGCACTGGAGTAAAAGGATCTATATTGAGGAATTAGATACCAAGGGAAGAAAAACCATAATGGCACTTAATGCTGGGTAGATTGACCCTTCTGGGCTATTTGGATTGGAAGTCTGGGATGTATCGGTAAAGAACCAGTAGGAAAGTAGTGGTGGGTACTGGGGTTGGAACAAACCTTACAAGGGCAAAAGTAGGTAATAGTAACAGTTGCAGGGTATTTCCTGACTGCAACTTGTTCGCCTCAGTAAATGTGCAAGTTACCGAAGTGTAGGTGAATACCTGTGTGGGACATGTACTGCTCTACCAGGTTTACAACAGGAGCAAATACTCTCCAATAGGTGTTTGGCTAAAGCCTTAGGGTACTTTTACCAGCAAATTACTTTGTGAAGGGGTATATTGGAAGGAACATAGAACATGGGTAGAAGCCAGAGAGTTTAAATAGGCAATCCCCTAGCTGGGTTGCAGATATGGCATCTAGTATAGAACCTTCAGGCGGACTACTCAAATAGACAACCAAAAGTTGTACGTGTGGCTAGTTGTACACTCGTTATACAAATGTAATATGGGGCATGGTCATGGTGACTGGGTCCACCTATTTGTACCAATAAAGTGCTAAGGTACCTAAGTGGTCACCTTAAATATTAAAAAAAAAAAAAATTGTAATAAATACTTAGTATATATGTAAGAGCATTTTACTAATGCCAAAGCTAAAACCTAACTATTCAATTATTATTTAATATTCACTTTAAATAATACAAGATTTAACTGGATATAATTCATCTGGTTATACATATTAGACCATCTACAATTAGACTTTAAATTAAATCATATATTATGCAAATTTTGATTATGCTATTAATGTATTCCAATTCTGATTAAACCCAGTACTATAAAATCGCAAAGCAACAAATTAAACCATGACACTGGTCTTTTAAAAAATTTGCAAAAGTGGGGATTTGGCTTACTTACTTCAAAAGATCAGTATTATCTACTTTCTAAATTCAAACAGACTTAGTAGATTGCAATTATGTGTCTTGTTTATTTACTAATCTGGAGCTATTTCAAGTTATATAAATTGGTATCTTGGGTTAAAGAGATATCTGAATTGGGTTATTGGTTAGATTGTAACAAAATGATAAAGCAAAGCTTTATAACAGAAATATAAAATATTGTATTTGTTATATAATTTTTTTCATCTAGTACAAGTTATAATAGTATATTTATTATAGATTGTTTTTTTTTTCTTTTTTTTTCTTTTTTTTTTATGTTTTGTGTATTTTTTTTTATATTCCTAGAGATACTTTCACCTTTTAAACTTTTCTTTTTTTTAACATTTTTTAACAGCTAACAACCAATATTTACTTTCTAGAAATAATAATTAAAATATATATAAAAGTGTGTCTCATCTTTAGTTAAGAATAACATTTGCTCTTTCAAATTCCTCAATAAATAAAGATCATATTGTTATAGAGTGAATAGTCATTATTTTATTGTATTTTTATTGTGTATTTTATAATCTTAAGAAGTAGATATTTAGAATAGTTTATATCGCTTATAATGCTTATACCGCTTATAACGATTATATTGCTTATAACGATTATATCGCTTATAACGCTTATATCGCTTATAACGCTTATACCGCTTATACCGCTTATACTGCCTGTAATGATTATATTGCTTATAACGCTTATACTGCTTATACTGTTTATAACACTTATATTGCTTATGTTGCTCTTGTAAATTAACGCTTATAGCGCTTATTCTAAAATGTATTTAAAGGCACAGAATTTCCCTTAGTCAAGGTAGACTAGAATAGATCCAGATATTGTATTTTATTTTTACCTTTATATTATTATCCTCCTCTCTTATTATTAATAAACTCTTGGGATTACTAAGGAACAAACACCTTGGAAGCCCTCTTGTTAAATTAATAAACTGTCTATTATCTCTTGTTGTTCTATACTGAACTGCCCTTAGAGAAGAGTATAATTTCTTACAGACTAAGGAATTATACCTACCTCTTGGACACCGCTATAAACCGATAAAGGATCCCTGTAGCCGTGTCATTGTTATAGTAAGGAGTTAAAGAAGGCCTCCCTACTGTAACAATATATACTCACATTATTTTTTTATAATAAATGCCTAATAAATCATGAATATCTGAATACATAATTTATTATTCAAATTATATAATCCTTCTAATATTAACTAAAGGTAGGCACTATGTATATAATATATACATGTATGTATGTATATACATTTTATGATAATATGCCCATTTAAAAATAGTTAAAATAAAATATTTGATGATAAATAACTTTTGATTCACTAGTACATTTTTAATAATTTTATTACCAAATGACTGGCTCAATGAGGCAGTTCTAACAAGCTCAAAATTGCCAATACACAATCACCAATTCTTGAGATTATTAAGGTTTTATTTTATTTTAAATACTTAAACTGATTTTAAATATTTGAAATAACACAATACCTTAACAATTTCAAGATCTAATACTTGCATTTTAATGATTTTGGACTTGTTGAAATAATCTCATTGAGACTATCTTTTAGATAGTAAAATTATTAAAAATAGAACAGTAGAACTAAGTTATTTACTGTTAAAGATTATACATATATTTTTAAACTATAGTGTATATAACATGCACATCTCTAATGTTAACCATTGGAGTTAAACTTGGCATNAGGAAATAATGGTGTTAATAGTGGTATTGTATATAAAATTTTGGTAGTTAGAGTTAATTTACAAAAAGGTGCTCTTCTATTAATAAAATCTAGTATAAGCAAAACAACTGAAAATAGTAAAGAATATACTTTTCTTAAGCCATATTTCTTTTATTTGATTAGGGGAGTGCAAAAAATCAAGTAATTTTTTTAGGGGGTGGGAGGTCCCCAAATATCACGTCTTATGAAAATTTTGTGGTAAGCGTATTTTGATCTGCTGAATAAGTTTACTTAATTGATTTTTTTCGATTTGCTTAGTAAAATTTAGACCTTACTATGTAGCGACTTTTGTCGATTGTGGGGTAGCTTATTTTTAGGTCAAAGACGTTTTTGAGTTTTTTTAATTTTGATTGGTCAATAGTCCTATCACTAGGGGGGAGGGGGGTCAGGACCTATGTAAACCCTAATTACGTGATTTACTGCACTCCCCTTACCGGTAAGTGACTTCTTTCTAATTTATACTTGCTTTCTGCTAGTATTATAGAGTTTATTAAACTTTTGTATATTTATAGATTTTTTACTAATATACCATGACTGAAATATTATATAAGTACTTTACTATCTGATTCAATGCTTTAATAAATATTGTAATAAAAAGAGTGTGGCGACTTAGGGAAGTTGGTAAGTTGTCACCCCCAAGTGGCAGGTCCAGGGTTCAAATCCCACTGGTGACGCTTTGAAAAAATAGATCTATATCACATTAACCGTTTCTGTCGATCGGTTGGGTACATTACCTGTAGTCCTTGGTTACCATCTTGAATGGAAACTTTCAGGCAAAGTTGTATCTCATGACACAGACAAATCCAAGGAACCGAGGAAACGGAAACCCATTTGGCAAGTCCCGAGTAAGGAGGTAGTGAAGATCTTTGATGGTGCTAACCAAAACTGGAATACTGGACTGAAGTCTAAAAACCGGACGTTGTTCTTGGGGACAAGGTCTACCAACCTGGCTGCCGGAGTTGCACTGGAGGAAAAGGACCTATATTGAGGAATTAGGTACCAAGGGAAGAAAAACCATAATAGCACTTAATGCTGGGTAGATTGACCCTTCCGGGCCATTTGGATTGGAAGTCTGGGATGTATCGGTAAAGGACCGGTAGGAAAGTAGTGGTGGGTACTGGGGTTGGAACAAACCTTACAAGAGCAGAAGTAGGTAATAGTAACAGTTGCAGGGTATTTCCTGACTGCAACTTGTTCGCCTCAGTAAATGTACAAGTTACCGAAGTGTAGGTGAATACCTGTGTGGGACAGGTACTGCTCTACCAGGTTTACAACAGGTGCAAATGCTCTCCAATAGGTGTTTGGCTAAAGCCTTAGGGTACTTTTACCAGCAAATTACTTTGTGAAGGGGTATATTGGAAGGAACATAGAACATGGGTAGAAGCCAGAGAGTTTAAATAGGCAATCCCCTAGCTGGGTTGCAGATATGGCATCTAGT
>QKWP01001396.1:111645-135779 GCA_003550325.1 Gigaspora rosea
TCACCTATCAGATTAATGAAAAATACAACCTAAATAACTTATTCAAATATTTTATTAATAAACATTCACTCATTAGATAAATATAAATAAATCTTCATAAACTTAGCTTATTTAATTTTGTTTAAAAATGTTAACTACCAAATTAATTTGTTAGATTAATAAGCAATTTAAATTTTGTGAACCCATATTTTGCATATTTTTAATTAATACTTTACTGTAACTTGAATATTTGATTAATAATTATTTCCCACCAATTTAACACAATTAAATGAATCAAATATTATTCACTGAGTGTGTTCTCAAGCACTTCAATTAATAGATCAGATGCAATTAACAGAGTCCGTTTCGTTGAATAAAATCTGAAGGTGCAGACCATTTTTTTCGCACGATTTTTAACACGAATGAAATTCTTACCAAATTAGCATGATTGAAATTACCTACTAAAAATTAACACAATTGAAATTACCTACCAAATTAACGCGATTGAAGTATTACTATCAAATCAACACGATTGGTATTAGCTACCAAATTAATACAATTGAAATGAATTAAATATTATTTATTTGTGTTATCTTGATGAGTAATATTTACTGTATTATCCACCATGTTGTACCCGGGTATTTCCATGTTTGTTTTAGTAACCAGGATGCTCATATAGAGGGGTATACCGATAAATATTAATATATTTATTATAATTAGAAGTTAGCACATTCATATGTCTATAATTAGGTAGTTCAATATGTCATAAATCAGAATAGATTGGTCATAGGGTAATGCACATTTCGCCAACAATTATTTTACCAACAATTAATTCACAGACAAGTTTATTTCGCCAACAATTATTTCACTAACAATATTTAACTGACAACATTTTACTGACAAAGTAATTCTGGTCATTGTTGTTAGTATCAGGTTAGAATTAGAGTTAAGGTTAGTGTAATTTATAAAAAATATTTGTTGGTAAAATGAGCTGTCAGTGAAATAATTATTGGTAAAATGAACTTGTCAGTAAATTAATTGTTAGTGAACTAAGCTGTCTGTGAAGTGATTGTCGATGAAATAACATGTATCCTTGGTGGTGCAACCAAAATTAAGTGGAATTGATAAATTTTGCTAATAATCCAATAATTTACAAGTTAAATAAAATTTACAAATGCTAATATTATTAATTAATACTGATCTAAACTTTAACTGATTATCTGAATTTTGGTTGTGCAACTAATCTATCTGTAAATCAATGATTATATAATATTGGAATTTTTGCTAACAATATAATATGGGACTAGATTAGTTTTGCGGGTAAATTAAGATCCAATATACAAGTGTATATAAAATTGGATAGCTAATTGAAATAAGAAATGAAATGAATAAAAAAAAATAACATATTGAGATAAAAAGATAGGCTAAATGTATAAGCCCAAAATGTATAGAATCATTTGAGCACTACTATAAGAAAATCAAACTTCAGACTTTCAAGCTTATAATTATTATTTATCAAATTCAGCTCATGAAAATCTGATCAGATATATATTATATGTGAATACATGTTATAGATGTTACTATTGTACTATTAGCAAGGGTTTTTAATAACCAAATAAAAATCTAGTAAAAATATATTATAAAATGAAGGCACGAAGTATGATTTACTCCTTTCATTTTGGTCCGTATTGTTTCATCAACAATCAGTGATATAAGTAGTAGGCACAGCGTATGTAAATTTATATTTGCACGTATATCAGAGCTTCACGTATATATAATGCACATATAAATTTTTTTTTTTGCGTTTTTTTTTTGCGTTTGCACAAATAAAAATTTTTTGAATTTATAACACTGTCAACAATCACTTAATAGACACCACATTTCACCAACAACTATTTATCGACAAGTTCATTTTATCAACAGTATAGTTCACCGAAGCTCATTTCACTGACAAGCTTTTTTTTATAAATTATACTAACTTTAACTCTAATACTAACCTAACCCTAATGATATTACTTTGTCTATAAAATGAGCTTCGGTAAAGTAAACTGCCGGTGAAAAGAACTTGTCAGTAAATAATTGTCAGTAAAATGTAGTATCTACAAAGTGATTGTTGGTGAGTTAATTGGATCCTAATTGATATATAGGCAGATTTGACTCTATTCAATATGTTACAATTTTTGATTTTATCACATACAATAATCAAAACCAGTGTTTAAAATTCAGATCTAAAACTATATGCACAGCATGCATGAATTGAAAAGGTTTTGAGTGCACAAACAACCAACCTGTTGCACATGTGTGCATGTAAAAAAAATTTTTTCATGCACATATATTTTTATTACACATGTCCTCATAATATTTGCTGCTATGAAATGTGAATTCACTCTTTAATTATATTAATATTGAAGAAGTAAAATCTATTTAAGTTCACTTTGTAAAAATACTACAATTACCTCTTTTGAATCTTAGTAGCAATATAATTTCTGATAAAGGTGCAAAAATATTAGCTGATTTGCTTTGTAAAAATACCTTTTTGACTCATTTAAATCTTAATGGAATCAAATTGGTTTTGAAGGTTTAAATACATTAGTGAAGGTCCTTGGCAAAAATTTGACTCTTGCCCATTTGGAAATTTATTTTGATTGTTGTGTGTGAATATTCTATGATTATATTATTGTAATGGTTTGTCATAGATTATTACTAAATTTTTGAGACTTTTTTAAATAAATTAATAAAAAAAAATTATTATTCCTACCAAACTAGAATTCATATAATCATACTTATTTTATAATGGCCTCAATTTAGCATCAACCCCAATAATTAAAATAAAAATGATCTGTAATATCATACTTAGTACTATATGTTCCTGTTTTAGCATGACTGTGTCGCACAGCTACCCTAATTCATTTCTGTCTACTTACAAACATTTAATATCGATTATTCATATATTACTGTATTATTTATAGTAATAGCAATAGTAATTGCTTAAATTAGGAAAGTAGTAGATTTGCAAATTACAAATTATTATCATTATAACTAATATTATTAATATATATTATTAATATATTTTGTGCATTGAAATTTAAAGTTCTCTTATGCACATAATTTTTTGTACATAAAAATTTAAAATTTTTTGTTGCACATAACTTTTTGTGCATTATTTTTATAAAATTTTAGATGCACATTTGTGCACTTAACTTGTTAAAATTTTATGCACATAAAAATATATATGTGCACAAGTGCATCGTGTGCATGCCAATTTTAAACACTGATCAAAACATGACCAATAACCAATCAATAAAAATTGATTGTAATATTTGTTGAATGTCAATCACTACCCAATCACATTAAAAATCCAATATTAATATTATATTTATTATAATAGTAATATTATTGACAAAGCTTAACTTTTATTTTAGATAGTAATTTTATTCTACTTTTCTATTATCTACTTTTTAGAAAATGTTCAGATTTTTTATTCACTTTTTGATTTTGATTGGCTAACATTTTTTTAACCAATTAAATTTGCAAAATTTGTTAAAATTTTGGTTATTTTTTATATATCTTTGTTAAAATTATTTAGGTAGTATAGATATCAGCTTATATCTTAGAGTAAATAAAATTTCAGATCTAAATATATGCATATAGCTGATCAGAATGATTAAATTTCTTAGGAAGAAACAAGAGGTAAGCTCTATAATAAATTGATCTTAACTAATAGTTAACACATTTCTAAGGCCTCTAGCTTTAGTAAATCTTACCTGGATATATATCATTAGCAGCCAAAAACTTCCTGGTGATAGCTTTTTCATTGTAACAATGCTAATACTCATTTTCTTCAAAGATATCAATAGAGGAAAATCTTTTGTTATATGTATTGTATTGTTTGTTTTTGAATTTGTTTCTTTACAAAAAAATTTGTTTAAAAACTTTTAGTTCAATATTGGAAGGCTATTTTCAGTAGTATCTTAGTTGGTATATTTTGAGTATTTCCTGGAATACTATTTTTAGCTACATTTCCTTTCTGTATATTTGACATATTTTAAGAAGTTTCAAAAAAGTTAGTAGCATGTTTTTTGCACATGTTTGATGCATTAAAAATTTCTTTCTCTTTGCTACTTATTAGTTTCTGAGTTAAGTGCATTCTGAGAAGTTTCAAAAAAGTTAGTAGCATGTTTTTTGCACATGTTAGATGCATTAAAAATTTCTTTCTCTTTGCTGCTTATTAGTTTCTGAGTTAAATGCATTCTGTATATTTGTTGCATTTTGCAAGTGCTGTTTATTTAATTATTTTTCAGTTTTTTTTGGCTTTATTTGATAATATAGAGCACATCTATAAGCAAGATGAGCTTTGTATTCTTCTTGCACCTCTTCAGGTCTTTTTTGTTATTTCCTATTGCATTCATTTGCATGAAGTTCTTCACTGTTAGTTATCTCATTTTCAACTAAGGCATTGCGTCTTGAAGATTCTAAGATTTGTTTATATACTAATATTAAAAATAAATTTAAAAAAATATTATTTAATATTGCAGCTTACCATAATGTTAAAAGAGAATAAGAAGAAATTTTTAAACTTTGTTTGAAAAATCAAGTAAGCATGCTTTTATAATAGATCAATAATAATAATAATAATAATAAATATAATAATAATAAATATAATAATAATAATAATAATAATAATAATAATAATAATAATAATAGTAATAATAATAATAATAATAAACTAAAAATTGAAATAATATAAAGAAAATTGAGAAACAAGCATACTGAAGCTATAATTCATGATAATCAAGAGAAATGAACTGTTTGTTATTAATCTTTTCTTTTAAATATAAGGTCAAGAGGATATGGCAACAGCATTTGAGTATGAATTTTTAATCCATTTTTATGTATACTATTTGGTGCTAATGATATTTCATATTTGCGTACTATAAATAAATAATTTTTTTAATATACATTTATGCACTTCTAAAAATATAAATATATTATAATTGAACTACTTACATAACAAACATAATGCAATTCTTTGTTCAATAAGAGAAAAGTTATTTCCTAAGCACCTATGATTTTAATAAAAGATTATAATTATTAAAATAATATATAATTATATTCATAAATAATGCAATTAAAATAATAATTAAAGAACAAACTAACGTTCTAGTTCCAGCACCAAAAGCTAACCAAGAATAATTTTCACTATCTGCATAATCATTTTTTTCAAATCTCTCAGGTAAAAATTCTTCAGGATTATTCCAAAGTTTTGGTGAATGATGTATTCCATATAAAAATAGTTCAATAGGTGTACCAGCTGGAATTACAGTGTCTTTAATTTTTATATTTTCAGTTAATTCACGAAATATCAAAGCTGGAGCCTTTATTTATTAACAATATTACAATGTTATAATTATTGATTATTTGATTAAATTTATTAATGCATAAATCTATACTTACTGGTGGATATAATCTAAGGTTTTCTTGAATAATCATATTTAAATATTTTAAAGATCTATGTTGATCTGCTGATGGTATTAAATCATCACCAAGTATTCTTAATACTTCTTCTCGAGCTTTTTCTTGAACATTCTATATAAAAATATACAGTTTCTTAATCAATATAATAATAGTAATAATCAACAATAATAATATAATAATAAAATATTTATTTTACTTTATAAGTCGATAAGAGATATAAAGTAGTCGCCAAAGCAATTGCAGCTAATTTTAAATAAATTTGTAGAATACTATAGTATTATAAAAATTATAGATATCTTTTAGTATTAGATTTAAGTATGTATATACTCACATGTTTCATGGCCTGCAAGCATAAAAAGAGCTAGATTATACTATTTAATTTGTCTCATTAAAATTTGATTTATAATAATAAATAAAATAAAAAAAAACTTTTCTTAACTTACTCTTAATTCAGAATCTGATAGCATTTGATTATCACAGGCATTTAACATGTTTTCTAAAAGATCTCCTTGAGACTTTCCAGCAGCTAAAGCTTTATACTTCTCATTAATAATTTCATTAAATATGTTATTTAATTTATTAACTTTTTTAAGTCTTTGTTGTCTTATTATTGGAACACGGTCAATTGGAAAAATCAAGCTTAATGGATTAAATATTGTTTTTTGAACTTCATCAAATGCTGTTATATAAACACTATTTGGATTTCCAATGCTCTAATACAAATACATATTTATTAGAATATAGAATTGACAAGTTGTCTATAATTAATAATTTTTATTAATATTTACATTAAAGTCAAAACCAAAAGCAACTTTCCCAAGAACATCAAAAGCATATCTATAAATAATTGATTTTATAGTAATGATTTAAAGTAAGAAATAATAAAATATTAATAAAGAATAGTTTTTTACCTTTGCATAAAATTTTTAATTTCAACAGGCTTATTATCAATTGTTTCTAAAGTATTAATCATTTTCAATCCAGTTTCTGCAAAAAGATGTAATGGTAGAGATTTGAATGCAGAATTGCAAACACGTCTAAATAGAATTAATATCATTAGCAAGTTAAAATTTTTGAGGTTGACAAAACTGAGATTTATAATGAATTTTACATTAACTATAGTGACAAATAGATCAAGTTTGGTTAATGCAGTATATAAAAACATTGATACATATTTAATGAAATTCATTATACAAATCCAAACAGTTAATTAAATCTTTATTATAAAATATTTTATAATATTGGAAAATCTCAATTTTGACATATTGTCAGCCTTAGTAATGACAAAAAAAGGAGAAGCAAAATACCTGTGTCTTTTCCAAACCTAAAATGTAAGTTCTAATAGTAAGATTTATCAAAGAAAAAATAATAATAAATTTAATTAGTACTTACGTCACCATTTGAAAAAGCCACATTAGTTCCAAGATATTCTGCAAATAGAGAATTTGGAAAAAGCTTTTCAATGCTCATTTTAGGATAAACATCTGTTAAAAAAAAACTTTGGATTAAAATTATGCAAACATGACATGTCAGGTGAATTATTAATAAAATGCACCTGGTTTCAATAAAAGCTCCTTTGCAATCGCTGGATCAGTTACTAAGCAATACCACTTTCCTCTAATACGTTGCTATATAAATGACTCATTATTTAGTTGATAAAATTTATAATTATATATATGTGTGTGATAAATTTTACCTTTACAATACCATCCTTTTCAAAATATTGTTTATGACTGAAATATAGTTTATCATATCCTTGTTTAGTAATAATCATAAAAATTCTGTTAAATAACGTAATTGTGTGAATATTTTTAAAAGCATCTGGAGTCTTGGAGTTTATTTTATAATGTGTTATTTGTAGGATAGCAATAATAATTAGGAAAGTCCAAAAAATCATGGTTATTGACTTGGTACTATGCAGAAATTTCTGTGCAGTAACTGTATTGTAACTATGTAGTTCCGGTTAAATTTAATTGTAATTATGCAATTACTATATCATTGCTGTGCTTTAAGAAATTTAAGTTTAATTTCAAAGAACAAATATATTTTGAAATATGCGTACAATATAGCGTGATAAAACTTTTATATAGAATTTTCGGCATATTATTTTTGTGAAGAAATAAATTATTATGGGGTGGGTTTGTGGTACACAAGTAGATTGCATAATACGTAAATTCAAATCTTGCCTTAGTTACCTAATTTTTTAAAAAAAAAATATATGGACATTAACCATAGCTGCCGCAACAAAATTGGACCGGCAGATCTTCGATTTTAGGTAATTCCCTTTTTGGTACGGTACAGTATACAGTATTTCTAAAGTATATATATGTACCGAGTAATTTTTGTGTACCTAGTAGGTACACAATATAATCTAATATAACAGTTTTTTTTAGTTACGGCGTTTCTACTTAGTTTGGCTTCGGGAATCGGGATTTCTACAGAGTTTGGGGTCATATGTCCCATTTCGGTAAATAGTACCGAACTCAAAACTATCAATTCATTAAATAAATATTCGGCACTTATTTTAATTAGGTATATCCATGTTTAAATTGTTTTTTTTTTTATTTATTACAGTTTTGTAAAAGGAATAATTTTTCTAATGGTAACGATAAGATAGTAATAATAAAAGTATTTGCTCAACATCAATCGAAATCAGTATTTAATTAGTCTAAGTTTAGTGATCATTAGTCTTATTGACTAAGTATTTAATATGAGCTGTTCACAACTCATTTAGCTTCTTATTCACATTACACAGGTTGAATCAATGAATATCGGGTGCAATACCGTAAGACAAGTTTCCTCGATAGTCTGCACAGATCAGCAGATATCGGGATATCCCAATATTTGCTGTTATGTTGCTGATATCGATCTACCTCCTGATATCTTACTAATATGCTGCCAAAATGCTTACTTTTAGGCCCAGAGTGCTAAGAGTAAGATATCTGGGTATCCCAATATTGTGCAGTTATATTGATCTACCTCCCGATATCTTACTAATATGCTGCCAATATGCTGCCAATATTTGGCGGATCTATGGCAGACTATCAGGTACATATCAGGAAACTTACCTCCCGGCATGCACCCGATATTTATTGGTTTAGTCTTGGATCCGTTCAAAAAATCCAGTGGATTTTCTATTAGATATCCGTTCATATCGGATAACAAGAATATTTCTGCGGATAGCCGGATATCTATTAAACTATCCGGTACTATCCGATACTTCAATTAATAATAATGGTGCATTAATATTTGCCTGAATAAATGATATATCTTATACGTAACATATAACTTTGATTAGGGAGTTTTTTTTTTTCGGATATCTATTTAACTATCTGATACTTCGATTAATAATGATGATACATAATATTTTAGCATGAATAAATGACATATTTTTATACGTAACATTGAATCGAGAATTATTATAAATTTGTATTCTACCATGAGCGCAAAAAATTTTTTTTACATACCTTATTCATAATCGTAATATCGTAATAATGGATAGTGAAGATTATTTATTTTTTTAGAACTATATTACTATGTATATATGATTCATAACATTAATAAAATACATATATTCAGATTGCGGCTAGCTTTTTTTATAATAATTCTTATAGTAAAAATTCGTTCAGTTTGGCAAAAATTTCTATTTAGATTGTTTATTATAAAAATTCACATATCTAGAATCGACTATATTTTTTATTAATTCAACGGATTTATCCGGATAATTTACAATCGGATATCCAAAATTCGCGGCTATCCGAAAAATAGACTAAACGGATAACCATTATCCACCGGATCCAAGCTCTAGTCTATATAATTATCAACTTCCAAGATCATTTCTAAATTATGCAGACTACTATTAACGGATCCGTACGGTATAGGGTGTGAAATACCCCACTCCTATTTTTAATAACATTATGTATTATTAAGGTTAGCATTGGAAAATTGTAGTGAATTCTTATAATATGTTTTTTAAAGAGGTATTTTACACTCTATACTATATACATCTAAAATTTTTTTGGTTGTTTAAATTATAGTGTCTCATATCGATATAGTTTTGCTGTATTTAGTTTTATACCCGATATTTAATTATCTGAATTCAAAACTATTACTTATATAACTATTCTGTATTGGAGTTGTCGTCCGTTCCTGGTTTAGCGCGACAATGTCGCGCAGCTACTTATCAGTTATAGTTAACTATGGATTGTTCCGAATTAAAAGGGCCATTTTTACATATAAACAATTTTGATCAATATAAAATTTTTTATTTTGCAGTCATTTTATTATATATTCAAAATCAAATAAAAAAATGGACGTCGATTAACTGTTCAAACATAAACTGTAAGTTTATATGGAACTGTTCAAATTACATAAACTACAGATCAATCCGTATAATACGGATTTGATTCTGTAAATTCATATTATCCGGATTTTGATTTTGTGTAATCCGGATCATCCGGATTTAAATAGTTCACTTCACTAGGCCCGAAGGGCCCGGGAACTTACCTCTTATTCCCGCCGTTGCGAAAAATAAATAGTGCCTAGCAATTTTAATGCAAACTTAACTGCATATTATGTAATAGTAAGTAAATTTTGTAACAGGATTTTGTTTACAATAACCTTGATAAAAATTTTGATAATTCTAATATAAAATCATTTAACTAGGAAAGTTAGTTTTGTAATAGAATTTTCTTAGTATCCTACGAATAAATGTTAATCTTATTGCAAACTTACACATCTTAAACGCTTATTGTAGTTACCAGAATATCAAATAATTTCTGCAACAAAAATTATTTACAGTAACTGATAAGTATGACATTCCAAGATGAACTAACTCAAACTTAACCATATATTATGGTCACTGGAACAGCAAGTAGGTTCTCTAATGAAATTTTTTACTGTAAATCATAATAAAAAATATAACAATTCCAATCTAATAGAACTTTAACTAAATACAGTAAGTAATTCCGTATAAAATTATTTACAGCAGCTCATAATAGAATTAATAATCCATACAAAATAACCACATAATGTGGTTACTAGAATGGCAAGTAAGCTCTGTCAGGGATAGTAAATGACCTGGTCATTTGACAATTTTTCAAATGACCTCAAATGACCTCAAAATGACCGCTCATTTGAGGTCATTCAAATTTTGGGTCATTTGGAAATGACTCGTGGCAAATGACTATGGTCATTTCCAAATGACCGGGGTCATTTGGTCATTAGGTCATTTTGCATAGATTGACATCCTACCGATCACGTATAATGCATGTTATAAATAATACATAAGTTATGTTCGCATCATTTCTCAATTCACGTCGAATTGTAAATTCGAAAATGATTTATATCATTTTACAATTGGTAAATTATTATTCAAGAACTTTTTTTTATTTCTTTAAAAAAAGTAAATACATTATTTTTTTGTCTAGTGGTTTTTTTTTCTTTAATCACTTTATACCTGATCTAATGATTCGATTAGAATGTCGTTTTACAACCGGTCTGGAAATGACCTAGTCATTTAGCCAAAATACAAAAAATACAAATGGATCAAATGATTTGGTTATTTATCATGTGTAATATTAATAATTTTTATTAAATAACATCTAACAACGTTTTATTTTACGAAGAACAATAATCAATTTTGATTGGCTAAAAAGTATTAAATAATCGATTAACCAGAGTTAAATGACCTTCTTAAGTCATTTGGGTGTGAAATGACCAATGACTGGTCATTTGTCATTTGAGTCATTTGGGTCATTTAAAGTCATTTACCATCCCTGAGCTCTGTAGCATAATTTTTTCAGTAACTCAACCAATGCTAACTAACTCGAACTTATCTACATATACAGTTAAGAAATCACGATAACTCTAATGTCTCAATTGCATATAAAATGATTAATAAATAACATGATATAGAATGTATTGTAAATGAGACAATATAGAATAGTTAAATAGAAGTAAACAAAATATAAGGCAAGTCGCTACTTAATTGTGATATAAAGATAGAAACTACAAAATATTTATACAATCTGGGGGCAGTGTTGTACACGGACATTGTCCCGCCGATTTTTCAGGGACGCGGACAGTCCGGGACGGGACGTCCGGGACATGTCCGCAATAATGTCCCAACATGATACATGTTCGCCGGGTAAAACCAATCAAATTGCGGAATTATACGAATTTTATTGGTAGATGATCACGTGTTGAGTCGCAAAATGTCCGGGACAAAAAAAATTCTGGGCGGACATGTCCCGGACGTCCCGTCCCGGACTGTCCGCCGTCCGTGTCCGTGTCCCATGACAACACTGCTNACAAAATATAAGGCAAGTCGCTACTTAATTGTGATATAAAGATAGAAACTACAAAATATTTATACAATCTGGGGGTGTAAAAAATCTTGTCCAAAAAATTTGTACTAATATAACATTACAAAATATCAAATAATGTGTAAACAAAATAAGATAGAAACTACAAAATATTATATACAATCTGAGGTGAAAAAAATCTTGTCCAAAAAAATTTGTACTAATATAACATTACAAAATAACAAATAATGTGTAAACAAAATAAACGCTAAACAATTATTTATCATGTTATGCTATAATTATATATAATATAAATCAATAAAAATTTAAAAATTGCACTAAGATTACATTGCAATATGATATAACATACTCTATTCTAACTTCCTTTAAACAACTTAAGTGCCTAGTTGTTTAAAATTAAAAATTTTCTAATTTGATTAGAATTTACTTAGTACTTATTGAAAACAGGTATTATTTAGTATAATATAAATTTAGAATTTCAATAAACAAATAATTAAAGATATAGTATTAGAATATTAATTCGATATTCTAATTAACTTTTGAAACCATTAGATCAATTCCAGGTATTGGCTTGGTAATTGTTGCAGTTGTCTTTTTAAAAGTAAACCCTTTGACTAATTTAAATTCAAAATTTTTAATTAATATTAACATAATTGCTTTAAACTGAATTTGAGCTAACTTCATTCCAATGCAAGTTCTTGGTCCAATTATAAATGGCAGGTATGCATTCTTTGTAATTCTAGATCTTATTTCGGGATTGAGCCATCGTGATGGATCAAAATTTTCAACACTTTCGCCCCATATTAAGGGATTACGATGAATTGCATAAGCTGAAATCATTAATGGTGTTCCCTAATTGATATTTAAAAAGTAAATATAATTTAATTTTAATAGTAAATTATTAATTAAGAAAAATACCTTTGGGACAGTATATCCATTCAAATTTACATCTTTCTCAGGTATACGGAAATGTATTGGAACTTTAAAGTAAATTTAAAAATTAGAATACTGTAATTATAGTAATTTTCATAATATTGTAATATGAAATAATTCTGATATTGATACATACGAGGTGGAACAACTCTTAATGTTTCTCTATAAAAAGAATCTAAATATTTCAAACTTTCAATCATTTAAAAAGTGGCATCTTTAAAGTTTGGAGATAAATCAAATATTTCCTTGCGAAGATGATTTTGAATGTCAGGATATTTTGCTATATAATATAATGCCCAAGTTAATAGTACATTTGTTGTTTCATGACCAGCGACTATAAATGTTTTGACCTAAAATTTTAATATTTTAATAAATTTAATATCATCTATATACAGTACATAATATAAATCAATAATTCAAATATTTACCTTACCTGATTTAATAAATCATGATCTGATAGCTTTTCATTATCTTGTAATTTTTCATTGGCTTGCAGCAATAACGAAATAAAAGTTTTTTTATGAGTAGGATTATTTTTTATTTTATCAAATATTTTCGCAGAGATATCATTAATATCTCCAAGTGCATTATAGTATTTAACATTAAAACTAAATGGGATTTTTCTTATAAAAGGAAATATATCTATAAGAGCAACATATAAAGGCGAAAGGTCTGATTCACTGAGTATGGCATATGATTTAGCCAATTTTGAAGGGGAATTAATAGAATTAAAATTTAGATCAAATCCTATTTTATATATTAAAAGTATTTAAAAATAAATTTTATAAATTTTAATATTAGAATAATTACAAAAAACAAATTAAAATTAATGCATACCAATTAATCCAATCATATCTAAAGTTAATCTGGAAAAATCATCTGAAATTCTAATTCTTTCTTCTTTCTTATTGCCAATTTTTTTTAGCCAGATATCTTTTAATTGATGTGTTGATTTAAGAATTGTAGGGAACATCGCCTTATATAAAAATGAAATAAGATAAAATAAATCATTTAATAAAAAGAAAGAAATACAAATACAAATTGTTATCAAATAGCAAAATTTTATATAAAGAATAAATAGGGATGTACCTTAAGATTGGAAACAAAAAACATAGGTTCCATCATTTTTCTTTGTTTTTGATGTTCTGCTCCATGTACAAATGGTAAACTCTTTCCTGTGACATCTCTTATAATAACCATTTTAGGCTTTCCATAGTCGTATACATTATCAATAAATATTTGTTGAATGAGTTTAAGATTTGTAATCAAGAGAAAAGGTTTGCATAAAAATGCATGACCACGAACAAAGTCTCCATTTTCTTTTATTATATTGTTAAGGCTTTCTCCAGGCTATAAAAAAAAAATAAGATCATTTAAATGAAATAAAATTTTTTGGGGAATGGACATTTAAAATTTACCTCTTCGTTTAGGAAAGAAGCAAAATGACCAAGAAGTAAGTTTTTAACTGGAGGACCCGGAATTTTACATAATGGAGACAAGTATAAATGATATATAAAATGGTAACAAATGAATACTAGGAATGCAGCAAATGCAATTAAGTATAGAGACATTTTAAAGGGATTAAAATAATGCTGTAATTTCATAAAGCTTTAATATTTAAAGGTATTTAATCGTATTTTATTATTTTTATATATGGGATACGATCAACTCACCGACAATCACTTCGTAGACACCACATTTCACCGACAATTACTTACTGATAAGTTCATTTCACCGACAGTTTATTTCACAGAAGCTCATTTTACAGACAATGTAATTCTGTCAATATTATTAGGGTTAGGTTAGAATTAAAGTTAGTGTAATTTAAAACTTGTCGGTGAAATGAACTCGGCAAAATAGATTGTCGGTAAAATGAACTTGTTGTTGGTGAAATGTTGTGTCTATGAAAAGATTATCACATGAATTTCAAAAATGATTACATTTACGACTAGTGAATTGACCCATCTAAAAAATCTTCACCCGGGTCACCCGACGGGTGAACAATGAGCCACCCGGATGGAGACGGGTCAGTCCAAAAAAAGGCACCACCCGGGTCCATGGATGGTAAATGACCTGGTCATTTGCCAATTTTTCAAATGACCTTAAATGACCTCAAAATGACCGGTCATTTGAGGTCATTCAAATTTTGGGTCATTTGGCAATGACTCGTGACCAAATGACCGGGATCATTTGATCATTAGGTCATTTTTGTAAATTCGAAAATGATTTATGTAATTTTGTAATCGGTAAATTATTATTCACGAACTTTTTTTTTTTTAAAAAAAGTAAATACATTATCTTTTGTTTGGTGTTTTTTTCTTGATCACTTTATACCTGATATGATTCAATTGGATTGTCGCTTTACAACAGGTATGGTAAATGATTTAGTTATTTAGCCAAATACAAATGCCATTCATTTATCGAATAAAGATTGGTCATTTGAGGTCATTAGCCATTTATCACGTATAATAAGATTTATTGGATAGCATCTAGCAACGTTTTGTTTTACAGAGAACAATAATCAATTATGATTGGCTAAAGTTATTAGATAATTAATTAACCAGAGTTAAATGACCTTCTTAAGTCATTTGAGCTGTTAAATGACCAATGACTGGTCATTTGTTATTTGAGTCATTTGGGTCATTTAAAGTCATTTACCATCCCTGCCCGGGTCACCCGACAGGTGACCCGACGGGTGACCCGTCGGGTCACCTGGGTCAATTAAAAAAAATTTCAGGTGGTTAATATGACTAGTGATTTGACCCGGGTGAGTGCAACCTATAGTTAGTGGTAGAATTAATTTTACAAATTAATACGGTTATGGCATTGCCGTATTTTTTGCCGTAATTGTTGTGAGCCGTAAAGCCGTAAAGCCGTAATACCGTAATACCGTAATGCAGAAATGCTATCTGCTATAATACAGTTTATTAAAATTCTGTTTGTCGACTTCATTGATTTTGTACATGTAATGACTAAGAATAAGGGGTTTTTAGGTCTAGGTTTTATTTTGACTTACGTCGTGATTTATTATTTTTTTTTTTTTTTGGACAATTAGATCAGTCTATAAGTCATTGTTTGAGATCGTCTTTAGCGAGCTAATTGATCGGAAATGACATAATTGTTAACAGCATTTATGGCTTATATATGCATACATACTTACGTGTTTAAAATTTATTATAACTATTGTATTCTGCTGCAGAATACACTTTAAATAACTTTTATGCTACCGATTAATTGATGTAAATGAAATGATTATATGGCAAATAACTTTTATGTTACCGATTAATTAATGTAAATGAAATGATTATATGGCAAATAATAACATATTCATAAGTTTCCGGTTTGGACTGAATTTACTTAATTATAACGTATCGCATTATTACAATATTGTGTTATTGCGACATTACGGCATTACGGCATTACGGAATTGCGGCATTTCGGCATTGCGGCATTACGACGTTACGGCATTACGGCATTACGGAAATTTTCAGAATCTTAATTCTGCATACTATCCGACACCAGTAGACAATATAAATTTGCATTAATTTGGATCGGGTCTCTGCCCGTGGGTGACCCGTGGTTGACCCACGGGTCACCCGTGGGTCAACCCACGGGTCACCCGCGTGTTGACCCACCTGTTCTCACCCGGGCTGTTACAACTTGACCCGGGTCACCCACCCACCCGCGGGTGACCCGGGTGACACCCACCCGGGTCAAAACACTACTCCTACATAGAGCTTACGGATTCTTTATTCGAATAATATTCGAATAATTAGGATCGGCATAAAGCTATTCGAATATTCGCCGAATGACTAAATTTACTGAATAATTCGAATAACTATAATTATTCGAATAATAATATTTATTCGAATAATAATATTTATTCGAATAAATAATAATATTCGAATAAATAAATTTATTCGAATAATTATAATTATTCGAATAAATATTTATTCAAGTAAATATATTTAATTTTATCTAGTATACGTATTTTAAATATCTTATAATTTATATATATAACTAGCATACCGGTGTAAAACTTGTCTACATCATAAATTTAATGTATTTTAAATAAGAACATTTAATATTTATTTAATAGGTCGATATAAATCAATTACACTTTAAACTTATACTGGCTTTCAGTTTTTTGTAAGTATATAATAATTATTAATTTATTATATATATGAATGCATACTTGTGCAGTAAGCACTTATTTTTTTTTCTATTACATACTTTACACAGTATGGAATACAATAAGTAAAGCGCAAGTTGAACGCTGCGTGATAGAAAGATTATTCTATACTATTATTGTTCCGAGTTTACTTCAATTCTGAATTGAAATGTGTTCTTTCTCGATTTTCACAGACCATGAGGGCATAGAATAATTACTTATTAATAATTACATTTATATTTGCAATGATCTTTTTCATTGATATTTATAAAGATAATTCTTTTATTGCTTCATTAGGAATAACTTGGGGATGCAAGTTTGTTATGTCGAAAATTTTACGAAATAATCTGTGCTACCACCAGGTTGAGCATGACGGTCATGAAAAGACCTGGAAAAGATAAATTTATTTTTTTAAAAAAAAAAAAACATTTAGTAATTATTTTCTTATTAGATTCAGGTTAGACAAGACACCCGACCAGATTCCTGCTGATGCAAAAAACAAATGCGGATGTGTTCTACGCGGTGAATGCAAAAATTATTAATTACATTGTTAAAATATATATAAATATTCGAATGTATTCTTTTAATGTATGAAAAGTTAGCATTTAATATTTAGTGATTCATTTTTATTCGCATTTATTTATTTATTTATTTAATTTTTTTACTTTATTATTATTATTATTATTATTATTTTCGCTTTTTTTTTATTAATTGATAAATGGATAGCAGTTCTAAAATGACAAATGACATTTCACAATTCACGAATAACACATGTTAATTGAGAATCAAAATAAATTCAGTGATGTGGAACATTATATAACACATGCCAATTGAGAATCAATATAAATTCAGAAAGATTTGGAACATTATAATAATAAGGGGTTTCAGAATTAAAATTCGTAAATCTTAGTTGATAAAACAAGAAGACGTATTTATTATCAAATAAGAGACCTTATTTATTTTTAATTAAAATTCAAAGACACTTATTTATAAAATCTTCATTAATATAAATTATTTTATTGTTAATCGATACTTTCTAATATCGTTTTATTAATATTAAATAATTTGTTGATCAGCATAATAAAAAAATTCGTCAAATGGGAGTCTCTAAACACCCCATTTCATTTTCCTATTTCAAAATTTTGATACACAAATAAGAGTTTTTAAACTCTTATTTATTTTCGAAATACGCCTAGATCTCTTTGTCTGGCCACTAATGACACCTGTCGAATATATAAGTTAGAATAGAATGTACTAAATACAAACTACATGCATAAATTATTTTTTTTATTTTAACAATATAGAATTACTTTATTTGATTGATGCATTATAATATAAACATCTTATCCGGATATAACCGTTATCCTTTTATTTGAATTAAGATCCGGTTATTAGATTTTGTTAAAGGTTACAACCTTTCGGATAAAGAGTTATCCGGGTACGAGCACTAACCCACAATAAGATAATCACAAGTATGGTATTATAATGATCGGCAAGTTATATACATTTCGGTAAACCGAAATACTAGTTGAATTTTCTGATTGGTCGATAGCGTGACTGACGGACGTTTGTGCTTTAAAATAATAGATAATAACTAATGTAAATTCCAATTAATTAATATGAAGTTCGGGTATAGTAATTAAACATATCTATAGAAGGACATATATGGAAATCGGGACAACTATAGATAGTAATAAAAAAGATCTATATATGGTAATAACTAGGGTAAGTATGAAGAAACAAAATAAGAAAGGGACGAAGGATAAAAATTAGTAATAAGATGGGACAATAGGGCGATCGGAAGTATCATCAATTAATTATTATGTAAGGGAAAAAGGCAGGGTAGAATAGGTAATATCGGGGTGCAGAAATATTATTATAGTAACAGCGGCTTGGAATAGCACAATGACCAATGAAAGGCCTAGAACACTGATAATTAATAGATTGGCTTCGAGGCTATAAGAGCAGTGTGGCCCAGATCCAAAAGAAGTTTACAATAATTCAAAAGCGATTTGTTAAATTGCTATTTAACTGTAAAGTTTACCCTACTCGTAGAAGTTGGCCTAGTATTGTTATAAGTTTGGTAAATTGAATTGTAGTTATACATGAAGTAAAAGTATAAGATATTATTAGAAACTGTCGGTGAAGCGTTTTAATGATAACTCTGGTTTGGTTAGCTTAAAATATATATTAAAGATCATGTGCAAAGCACAGATTACAAACTAGTATAGAAAAAAAATTACATTTTGATGATTATATTGAATATTATTCGAATATCATAAATTATTCGAATAGGAATTATTATTCGAATATAATGAATTATTCGAATAAGAATAAATTATTCGAATAAATATATTACTCGAATAATTCAAATAAGACCAATATGCATGTTATTCATTGAATAATTATTTAAAAAATTTTATTCGAATATTCACCGAATACGAATATTATTCGAATCCGAAGCTCTACTCCTACAGTCATGAGACTTAATTTGTGTAATTAGAAATGACTTATTTTATATGATGAAATAATTGGTAAAAATGTACAAGGCAATGGTGGCAGACTTTTCACAACTTGAATCTTGTTTTGATACGACTAATAAAAACGTCAACCATTTACTGTATAACAATAATATTTGATCATAGTTGTCAAATTTGGTTAATTTTTTTAATTTTTTCAAAAATGGAATAGAGTATATTAATTACGTACGTACGTACGTACTTTCAATATTCTTGATGACATACATTAAACAAATTCACACAATCATGGTAAATTTCTTTGTAGTTCATAGCATGCATGCAGTACCATGCGCATGTCGGTACAGAAAAATGCCATTTTGCCCATCTCTAACTACGTGATATGCATCACTCCGTTCCTGGTATTAACCAAATCTGCCCATATGTCGATCTCATACATTACGTGATATGCATCACTCCGTTCCTAGTATTAACCAAAAATAAAGGATCTACTATTCATTGACAATAATCGGAATAATACAGTATTGGACATGGCGCAATTATCACAGGTTGAATCAATGAATATCGGGACATACCAGCGTTTCGGCCTAAACCTCCCTCCCCCCAAAGTCCTATTCGTGAGGTATAGTGGCTTATGAAGTAGTTTCAGGTTTGCCTCCTTATCCGTTAAAACTGCTTTGTCTCCTAAAGCTTGGATTGCTGCAAAACCATCCACCGAAACGTTTCGCCCTATAAGTCCGAAAATGATCTACAAAATCGGGTTTCGCCCGAAACACTGGAAGAAATCAATAGAAATGGGACAAATTTTTTCTCAGCAAAGTTTTTAAAACTTTAAATATCTCAACTATAAGACCAAATTTAATAAATTTTTTTATATTTTAATTCTAGATAGTTGTAGAATTAACTCACGGTGTATACCTGATATTCATTGATTCAACCTTAGTGGTTGTACAACCCAAATTTTGAGACTCTAAATTATTGGCGCACAATCAGATCCAATGTTAATTAATTTTCATAAGAAATTTAGTAATTTTCATTATTACTTTAATGAAAATGGTTAAGTTAAAAGATTTGAGATTATTTAAGAATTATCTGCATCATGTACATTAAATAATAATAAACCTCTTCAAGTAGTGTCGCTTTCGGTTTATTACCAAATTTTTTCTTTTAATTTATTTGTAATCTTTTCACATGTAAATATAGTTGATTTTGATCGACTTGATTCAAATCATTATTTTCAAGATTTACAATAGAAAATAATTTAGCACGGAGTTATAAAATCCCAAATAACAATAACTTGTAAGTGATTGCCAGAATCCAAAATGGCTGCCATATATAATCGAATATCAATTTAATATTGTATAACCTTTTTTTTTAACTAAATTCGGGCCGAACCTCGAAATCACGCCCATGGTCGTATTTCGCAGTAATACGGTATTTTTTTTTTATTATTTACCAAGAATATTTTTTTGTAGTTAGAATACTCGAAAAAGCTGCATCTTGTGTATTTGGCTTTATTTATTAGTTCCTCAGTAAATGATTTATTTTTAATTTAATTTTTTGTAACTATTGTCACGGTTAAAAATTTTAACCCGTGACTTAAATGAAATTAGTAACATCCTGTGACCCAAGCCATCCAAAATTACAAGGTGCTAAGTTGTGGCGGAGGCTTAGAGATACCCGATGTATGAACTGGTTATTATTGGCTCCTGGTTGTGGGATTGTGTGCAACTTTGTGAACAAAGTTGTAGGCAGAATTGTGAACAATATGGTGAGCAATATTGTGAGCGAAATTGTGGGAAAATAATAAGGTTGTAAAATGATGTAATAAATGTAGCGTAGTAGTTCTTAATAATTGAAAATGTATTTAAAGCCTAAGTTTTCCCCTTAATAAAGTGGAGAATTGAAAAATCAAGAAAAATCTCAGACTCCTGAATACGAATTAATAAAAAACTGTCCTTTAAAAATAAACTAAATTAAGTTGCGACTGGAGCTAAACTGTGCGATCATGCACATTGCTCTCCCAACCAGTCATAACCAGGGATGGTAAATGACCTGGTCATTTGCCAATTTTTCAAATGATCTCAAATGACCTCAAAATGACCGCTCATTTGAGGTCTTCAAATTTTGGGTCATTTGGAAATGACTCGTGACCAAATGACTATGGTCATTTCCAAATGACCGGGGTCATTTGGTCATTAGGTCATTTTTCATAGAGTTGACATCCTAGCGATCACGAAAAAAATTGTATAATGCATGTTTTAAATGTTACATATGTTCGCCTCATTTCTCAATTCACGTCGATTATTAATTAACATGCCATTTGTAAATTCGAAAATGATTTATATCATTTTACAATCGGTAAATTATTATTCACGAACTTTTTTTATTTTTTTTTAAAAAAATAAATACATTATTTTTTTGTCTAGTGGTTTTTTTTTTTAATCACTTCATACCTGATCTTATGATTCGATTAGAATGTCGTTTTACAACCGGTTTGGAAATGACCTAGTCATTTAGTCAAAATACAAATGGCAATCATTCATCAAATGATTCAGTTATTTATCATGTGTAATAATTTTTATTAGATAGCATCTAGCAACATTATATTTTACGAAGAACAATAATCAATTTTGATTGGCTAAAAGTATTAGATAATCGATTAACCAGAGTTAAATGACCTTCTTAAGTCATTTGGGCCATGACATGACCAATGACTGGTCATTTGTCATTTAAGTCATTTGGGTCATTTAAAGTCATTTACCATCCCTGGTCATAACACTATACTTTTTTTCGAACTCAGAATTTTAAAATTTGTTAAGCCATAACCGGTTAATAACCGGTTATAACTTGAACAAATGGGTCATGGACTAGGAAAACCCCCTTTGACGATTTTTTAAAAAAATTGAGTTGTTTGATTCAAATTAAAGTTCCGGTTTGTATCTATATGTATTTCACTTTTTACACTACGTTAATATAATAATTTATCGAGATATTTTAACTTGAATGTAACCCAATTTTTTAACGATCGTGCTCTAAAAATAGATTTACAACCAAAGATTTACGACTCAATTAAATCAGATTGGTAAATAAGTGTTTCATAATCACATGTAGTGCTCCGAACGGGTCGGGTCGGGTCGGGTTATGGGTCAACCCGAACCCGACCCGAAAGTTCGGGTCGGGTCGGGTTGAATAACTTTCGGGTTAGCACTTCAACCCAACCCGAACCCGACCCGAACCCGACCCGAAACTTTGTCAAAGGTGATATCAAATTTTGATCTTTCGCTCTCTCTACTAATTTATTTTTTATTTTTTATATTAAATTTTTAATTTTATTTTAAGTTGAATTATTTAATTTATTATTATAGCTTATTAAATAAATTTAAGATTAATATATAGTAGTGCTTTTTATTATTTTATTTTAAAATTTAAGTAAATTATTAATTTATCTATATAAATATAATATAATATAATCATGTTTTTTTTATTAATTTAGAATATTAATTTATTTTTATTATATTTTTTAAAAAATAGTTATATTAAATTATACTTGTAATACTAATTTTTTTTTTTTTTTAACTTTACAACCATGCTCTACTTTATTAGCAGTTTACATAAAAAAATACATGAACTAAAAACTAACTATAATATAGGCTAATACCCAGCTTACTCTACTAGTGCCCAGGTACGGTTGTTGCACTGATGTTTGATAGTCTCACAGCGACATACGATTTTTCTCATATATTTCTACGAGAGCATGTTCAGGTCCTCAGCTACCTTCAAAACGAAATTCTATATATAAAAAGAAACTACTTTCGCATCCACCAACTTACTATATGCGAACCTCTTATTTGACTTAACATTGAGTTCTAGACTAACTCATTCACTGAGTTCTCCACCTCCTGTTTCTTCTGTTTTTTCCGCTCTTTATCTTTTCTTTCAGCTTCTATGAGCTCCGGAACGCATGGCTCCTTGTTTCGAACTTCAAAAACCTTACGTTTTCTTTTCAAAGATCTCTCTATACCGGCACCTTTTTCCCACTTGATGACTTCATTGCATCACTCCTTCCAAATAACACGATAGAAACCTTCCTGTACTATATACAAAAATGCATCTATACAAGTTTTTGTGACCTTCCTAGACAGTCCCTTCTTGTAAAATAACTCGATTTTCTCTCTTTCTACAAGACCACTTAAATAAACTTCTCTTTCCTTGAAGCGAACTTCTTTACTATCACTTAACAGAATTTCACTTAATTCCCAAACACTTAACAGGAAACTTGCTTCGTCCAAAAGTACTGCCCATGCAGCACTCAGTGCTATGTTTTCTGTCACCTGCCAAAAATTCTCTGCAAAACTACAACGAATTAAATGTTTCATGGTTTCCTTAGTATCCTCCTTGCACAAAATGCAGTTTGGTGACTTATACACCCAAGGTTTACGGGCATGCAACTCATTCAGTGTTGGGAGAAGTTGGAACATTCCTTTGATTCGTAGTATTAATTTGAAACTGCTTTCCATTTCTCTACATCTGACTCCTCCCAATTCCTTTAGCCTTGCCCATCTGTAGGCCCAGTCTAGCTTATCACTATTATGATTATATTCTGCTGCTAGACTTTCACTCGAAAGAAGGCATCTTCCCTCGACGGCTCTTCTCTTTAACCGCAAAATAAACTTACGTGGACAGGTGTCGATATGTTTTCTATTCCACCACAGAGATGCATTCCAACGTGTGGGATTGGTAGGTATCCACTTCCAGTCTTCTTCTAAATGC
>QKWP01001397.1:0-18859 GCA_003550325.1 Gigaspora rosea
AAAATTGAATTAAAATTTAGTACGTTCTGGGTTAAAAGAAATTATTTGAGCTGGTTGATAACTTATTTTTTCGGGTTTATTTGACAACAGAACTTCTACTTTATTGTTCACCTTCCAAGTCATTGCAAACCAATCAAAACTTTAAAATGCCTTCTATTTTCACCTGCATCATCACAAATAGAGGCATATGTATGAATTGCCATGCACTCAAGCTTGGTAGCCAGATAAAAAATGATTGTATTAAGAATGTGAGCATTTATTGTTTCAACTCCAAAGTAAGCTATTGGAAAAGTTAAAAGAATAGAATATTGAATGCTATACAACTTGATGTACTTGAGTTGCTAAAATTGCTTATAGTTTTTTTCATTGTCATGATTACATTCAATATGATCGTTCATATTTTCAAACCTTGAATATCATAAAGCATTGTTTGCAAAATGTTTCAAATTTAGCATTCTCATCATCAAAGTTAATATACCCAACATATTTATTTTTACATTGGCTCCATAAAAGTTCTACAATAATAAAATATATAAGCTTCTTGTTTTTTTTAACATACTAACCTTTTTGAATTTTAAATGAATCATGCGAGAAGAAACCAATTAGAGATGGGCACCATGCGCATGACTGCATGCATGCATGCAATTAATTTTGGCAATCATTAAGAAATTAAATCATAACTTTGGTCAAAACATGCATGCATGCATGCAAAAAATGTATGTGCATGTGCATACTAAAATGTCTAAAACCAATACGTGCATAGCTCCACATTCCATTTGACTCCATGCTAACTACCATTCGCTTTATGACCTTGTCTCGCCAACCTGTACCTTGATCAGTCTCATTAATATAATTTTTAAGCATTTATAATGATGGCATTCTAATAACTGATTTCATTGTTTTATATACAGCAGTGCTTCTACTATATATAAAAATTGCCCAATGAATAAACCTGAAATAATACAGTTAGTAAAATTCTTTTTTGTTAAAAGTTCATCATGTTTTATTTATATAGGATGATATTATATTCCTTTAGGTTTTTTACTTTGTACATGGACCAGTTCTTTTAATATAATATTCAATATGTTTTTATGCTTTTTGTCTAAAACTTGATCAACAATATTGTAAACAATATTATTCAATGGCTCTGATGCTTGTTCTTCTAATTCAAATTTTATTTTTAAATGTTTATGAAGATCAGTAATTAATTCTTTTTGTGATTGGATTGTCTGAGGTATTAATATTTATTTTAATATTTATTTAATAACAATTATAATTAATTAAATTAAAATTAACTTAAAAATAAATACCTTTCGTGCTTTTTGAACAGTTTCAACTAAAACTTCTTTGGAGACATGCAATGTCTTAATAGCTTGAATACCATTTTTATGTCAGTTTTTAATTTGATATAGTATGTTATATAGCATTTTACAATTTGCATATATGTTACTATTTAAGACAAGGAGAGTACAGTCAATCTTGCAATAAGCTTCATTATCAAGCCCTTTATTTTCTAAACTCACAATTATTTCATAATTATTTTTTGGTCCCAGAGAATATGAATATAGATGGTCACCTCATAAGTAAGTTGCTTGTTTAAATCCTATATATAATGTAAATAATGTTATTAAACAAAAATATTATTATTCAAATAAATAACATACTTTTCTTTAGTACATAGTTCAATACAAATCTTTGTTTCTTTAAAAAATTAAACAACCAAATAAATTTCATTGTTGTTGAGGTTTTATAGTTAATGCCATTTGTTTCTAAAGTATTGTCTTTTACTTCCAAACTATTAACAAAAATTGAACACTTGTCAGGTTCTTGGCATCCATGAAATGCTTTCTTTACATAAAGTTCTTTTTTTATATTCGCATCAAAAGAAACAAGACACAAAAATCCTTTACCCTCCATTAAATTTGTACCTGCTAATTCTACATCATCATATATCATTGTCATTATAATATTTTTAATAGAAGATAATGTAATAATTTCATTATTTTAAAATAAGATACATGATTCTCCCCTTTTATTATTTGCTCAATACTTGTTTTATTACAATTGGGGTTCAAAAATATTGTGGCTAGTGCTAATTTCTTGCCTTTAAAAAAAGTTTGCCATCGATCCATATTGAAAAAGAAGAAAATTATTGTTGTATAATCATATCATATATATATACACACTTTTTAGATTTTTCATATAAAAAATGACCCTCAGCAAACTTTTTAAATCTTAGAATAAACCACACACTAAGATCAGGACGGAGCTGATAAAGTTGTTTTAAAGTCATCTTTAGGATCTTTCTGATACTTTGCCCATTTTTCTATTGGCTTGTTTATTATTTTTTCATGCTAAGATACGGGGCTGATTTTTATAATATAATAATTCCTGTGAGCTCCTTGAATAATATTAATAATGTGTACCTGATACAAAGGATTTTATCAAAATTCTGAAATCTCAATTATGATATAATGCTTATTCTTTTTAATGACTATTCGATTTCGATAAAAATAATAAACATTATTTATTCTTAAAGTAGCCCAATTTTAGCATATTTTACAATAAATAAACATTTTATATATATTTATTTGATTTCTAGTTTAATTATTTCTAATTCTAATTCAATGTTGTTAACAATTTCAAAGATTATATGTTGCTCCATTTTTGCAGGTCTTTGATAATAAATGAGTGCCTTACGTCAATTCCAATTTCATACCAATAACAATTTTCCTCATTATTAATTTCTAAAGCGTGCCATCTCAGAAAATTTCTGATAATAAATAAACCTCTTTATTTATCTGTTTCAATTCCAATTAAATGATGATAATAATTCTAAAAATGCTATATAAATTTCTAAGTATGCCTTATTTATTGTCAAAGTAGCTACTGAGATATTGATTTTTCAATACTAACATAAGTTTCATGACTTGATTAGAACCAGATAATATCAGATACATGCTATTTCAAAATATTTATAATGAGTTGTATATATTGATATCTTACCTTTATTTCTCACATCTTTTTTATAACAGTTGGGATGAACATATGATTCAGTTTTTAACCATCAAAAAAACAAATATAAAATTTTTGTATGATTAATCACTTGCCTTTGTATATTTCAAGTTTCAGAAAAAAAACAATATCCTGGTAGAGGGGTTATTTTAAACCAACTTGTACTGTAATTAGAACTTAAGCAATTTGAATATTATACATAAGAATTTATATGATTTACATATAAAATTTTAATTTTTGTACTACTATTAATTTTGTATAACCATTGAGTTCCCCCTAACCCCTAGGTACTACTTACTATCATATTTCTACTATCATATATTCATTATCCATATCTCAGTTAATCTAATTTCAAAGATACAAAGTGTGCATAAGAATGGAAGCAATTTTCTAAATCTGAAAGATACAAAGTGTACATAGTGAACAAAAGTTGATTTTTTAAGAAAATAATTGAGACAACTAATTATTAATTCATAGTAATAGACAAATTACAAATCTATTATGACATTAAGAATTAACATACAAATGTCGCAATAATTATAGTTTCAAAAGTAACTGATTATCTTATTTTGAAATTTTTCAAGACCTAATTACAGTTTAGCAAATTAAAAATAGCAAATGATATAATTACTCAAATATAATAATAAAAAATGATATAATTACCCATGTATTTCTGTTAGCTTTCCCACATTTAGTTACATTTTTGGATGTGACCAATCAAGAATGTTTAAAATAGAAAATAGATAGATTGTAGAGATATAGATAAAATTAGTAAGCATATTCATATTAGATTTGTAATCTGTCATTATTATTAATACATCAATATATAAAATAATTGTCATATTATTTTCCCATACTATGATCACGTTTTTTAGATATGTCCAATCAAGAATGTTAAAGTGCACAAACTCAAAATTAAATAATAAAAATAAATAGAAATAATATAGATACTATATAACATAAAGAGTCATTAATGCTAACGTTATTTGATATAATCAACATTGGATTCTCATGGCATGTGATCAAGACCATTTATGCCATCCAATTTTTGCACATACAAATAATTGGTAAAAATGTACCAGACACATGTGATAAGATGACAATTTTATTATAAGGGGAAGGGGAAACTAACCATCCAAATGTTATTTCATTCTATGGAGTAATGAAAGGTAAAAAAAGTAATTTAAATTTTGAACAAATCAAACAAAACACGTTAATCAAAAAATATTTATCAATCAAATCGAAATATAGATAGCAATAGAGATTATAATATGATTTTACAATATGCTAGCAACGGAACTTTACGAGAATACCTAATAGCAAATTTTACAAAGTTACAATGGACTGATAAACTATGCATTAATAAGGAAATAGTACTTGTTTGCATGATAATAATATTATTCATAGAGATCTGGTAAATATAGTTTATTATGTTTTACATATAGTATTTACTTTATTAATTTATTAATGCGTAATTCAAACATAGTAATTAATTTAGCATTCGAAAAACATTTTAATTTATCAAAGACAACCAAAAATTACAGATTTTGGATTATCAAAGCAAATTAATGAAATTACTTTGAATTCAAATACTTATTAAATGTGGATATAAACGTGATAAGAGATCTGATATTTACAGCTTTGGACAAATTCTTTGGAAAATTTCAAGCGGAATACCTCCTTTCTCATCCTTTGAATCTAGAGATTTAGTCGTTATTCATATATTTCAAGAAAATAGAGAAGATTCTATTGAAGGTACACCATTTCAATATATCGAACTTTACAAAAGATTTGAATCTTAAAAATAATAATCTTGGATCCGAAGAAGGAAAAGCATTAGAGATGCACTTTGCAAGAACACCACACTGACTTCTTTGGATCTTGGATATAATGAACTTGGATCCGAAGGAGGAAAAGCATTAGCAAATGCACTTTGCAAGAACTCAACGCTAACTTTTTTGGATCTTGGATATAATGAACTTGGATCCGAAGGAGGAAAAGCATTAGCAGATGCACTTTCAAGAACTCCACGCTAAAAGATTTGAATCTTGAAAATAATAATCTTGGATCCGAAGAAGGAAAAGCATTAGCAGGTGCACTTTTTAAGAATTCCACACTGACTTCTTTGAATCTTGATTTGAATAATCTTGTATCAAATGGAGGAAAAGCAATAGCAGATGCACTTTGCAAAACTCTACCTGAATGAATTAAATCTTCGGAATAATAATCTTGGATCCAAAGAAGGAAAAGCATTAGCAAATGCACTTTACAAAAACTCTATGCTGATTTTTTTGGATCTTTGGAATAATAATCTTGGATCTGAAGGAGAAAAAGCGTTAGCAAATGCACTTTGCAAAAACTCCATACTAACTTTTTTGTATCCGAAGAAGGAAATGCATTAGCAGATGCACTTTGCAAGAACTCCACACTGACATCTTTGAGTCTTAAAGATAATAAGCTTGAATTAGAAGTGGAAATGCATTAGCAGATATACTTTGCAAGAATGCCACACTGACTTCTTTAATTATTAGCTATAATAATCTTGGATCAGAAGGAGGAAAAGCAATAGCAGATGCACTTTGCAAAAATTCTACACTGACTGAATTAGATATTTATTGTAATCAAATTGGGTTTAAGGGTAGGGTGTATGTAGATCATTTTTCATATAATCTATATAGTAAATTGAATTTTTATATAGTAAATAAAAATATGCTTCTAATAAAACTTTTTATTATCTAAGTCAATTTTTACCATATTTATATAATATATAGTTTAAAGTAGCTTGTTTATAATAGTGAAATTGTAAGAAATGCAACTCTTTAAAAAAAAATAAACTTCATATAGAATTAAATTTTCTGAGGTCACTATATGTTTTTTCTGGATTACACAAAAATTTGATAATCCTCATTGGTCGAATCATATGATGTTTATATGTAAATCATATGATATAGTTATACAAGTTGATCTACAATCTATTTTATATGAAAATAGAAATATTGACACCCTACCCTTAAATTAAAACCAAATAATCCAAATATTAGAATAGTTCAAGATAGAATAAAAGTAAGCCAATTTGGCATAACTAATATAAGAAATTACACTACCCTTACGCCAGATGAAACTAAGGACGTTAATGATTTATACAGTGTTATCGAAGCTGATGAAACAAAATCTGGATATTACATTGAGGTTATTTATACTAAACCAAGCGAAATAGTAAGTATATATTTTTCTCATATTTTATTAAGAGCTTAAATTTATTGACCAACAAAGACAATTTTCACTTAGATTACTTCTGCTAGATCAGTTGGATTAAAAAGTTGGATACCAATCTATCCAGAAGATATTATGGAAATTTATCTTGAAGAGTTTTTAAATAATTGCCAAATTACTGGCGCAGATGAAATCAAAGTAAAATTATCTGATCTATGCAAAATTGTAGCAAAAGATATTAGAGATGGGACAATGATAAAGATCAAAAGGAATTTAAGGAACAGAAAATCGTAGCATTTATTAATTTGTTGGGCAAAGAGTATAAACAGTGGATAATGATCTTAAAAAAAGCTTAAAAAGTGGGACATATCGCAACTTATAATTTACAATTCTGAACAAAGGAATCATCAAAAAGTTCTTTCTAATCATTTTTGTAACAAAGGCATCCCAGAAACCTAAGAGTGATTATGAACGGCGATGCACTATACTACCAAGTAATTTCATCAAAATTGAATTTTTTGCAAAAAAATAATAAAGATACTCTTACATTTTAGCTTTATTTTTTATCAAAGTAGCATTATTTTGTGATATCAATTTGTTTTGCTTAAATTCATGCTTTTTATTTAGATACAAGTATGACTTAATGAATTTACCAATATTTATGTCCTAAGTATAAAATAAAAATTAAAGTATTTAAAAAAAAAGCATTAATCTAATACAAAATTTATTTTTTGCAAATCAACTACCTTATTACTTAACTCATCGATATAAAAAATTAAGCCATTAAATTGGCCTTTGCTACATTCTTGAGACAATATTTTAGTCAGTAGGTTGTTCTTATTGTGCCTAATTATACCTTAAGGATGAGCTCCAATAATATTGTTATAGGCCCTAGTCATACCCAGATCGGTTAAATAAGTAGTTCCGTTATTAATTGGTGATCTGTGAGTCAACCAGAGAGTGGTTATAGTGAAAGTGACGCAGATTACTTATAGAAATTAGGGTTTTGCGAATGTGGAGTGCACACATCTAAAACTTTTTTTATACTAAGTTAATCACTCTTCTGACTTAAGAGACTTTTGTAGAGCTTGTCAAGACGCATCTATGGTGGGTAGAGCATCAAAATCGGCCTGGTGGGTGCTGAGATATCTTTAAAAAACGTTTCTTTTACTATGTAAATTTATTTGCAAACAATAGTATTGTTTGTAAAGAAATTTACATAGTAAAAGAAAAGTTTTTTAAAGATATCTCAGCACCCACCAGGCCGATTTTGACGCTCTACACACCATTAGATGCATCTTGAAGAGCTCTACAAAAGTCTCTTAAGTCAGAAGAGTGATTAACTTAGTATAAAAATGTTTAGATGTGTGCACTCCACATTCGCAAAACCCTAATTTCTATAAGTAATCCGCGTCAAGTTTCACTATGACCACTCTCTGGTTGACTCGCGGATCACCAATTAAGTAATCTTTCATCAGCAGTTTGCACATGAGTATGAGTTCATCACAAAGCATTTATCTTTTTAGGGAATTTATAGTAAAAATAATAAGCCAGGGCAATTTCTCAGCAGTAGCTTCAGATGGAAATCAACTAAATGAATATCTGAATCATCATTTTTTATTATGGTACTTCCTTTAAAGTAAAGTAAGGGTTTTGACAAGTTGACATAAAGACTGAACCAATTAAATTAGTAACTCTAATTTATTTGTATTCTTTAGAAATAACTTAGTGCTGTTATCCTATATCTACTTCTTCAAAGATATTAGGTAACTAGAGTAATCTTAGACAGTGAACACTTTGTATAACTTCAAACTTTGTTACTGTGGTATATCTAAGTCAGTATGGTGTTTTTTAAAAAAACTTAACAAAGAAGATTTAAGGCAATTTGCAATTACGAAAGAGGCTACAATTAGAAGTATATGAGGATACTAATAATTGTTTGATTTGTGTAGTAATAGTTGTTTTTATTATTGAAAGAGTATAAAGACTCAATGTTGAACTTGGGTCCACATCGGCCGCTTTTATACTTTTTGAATTTTTACAAATGTAACGGTCATTATCTTTTACATGAGTAATATATACTACAACTACTATTAATAAAATATATAATATAACTAGTATAAATATAATATATGCAATAAATAATAGAAATATAATATATGAGATATCTAGAATATAAGCTATAAATATGACATCTTTCAGATATGTCAGATCTACGATTTCTGCCCGCAGCAATCTCCTAGCCAATCAGATTGCTAGTCTATTAATAAGTATAGGAGTAAATGTTTGACAACTCCTATCTTGGCAACCAGAGGTCGTACAGGGGCGTACTATAGCTCATTCGAACCGACTTGGCGAGCTGAGTCGAATGGTAGTGGTTTCATCGAATTCGAATCACTGGTTCAAAAGTTATGTCCGTTTATGTGATGTTTCACAGGTCAACAGTACCTAAACCAGGATGATAAAGTCCGAGAGTTTACTGGCCTCAACAATCATTAATTCTGACTTCAGTTTCGCTTTGATAAAAAATATGATTACTAGAGGTCATTAAATCAATTCCAGCTTTGGACAATTCTTGATAATACTTTAAGAAAATACCTTTACTGTGAGTAGCATTTTTAACGTTAGCAATAACCAATACAACTTGGTGTTTTTCTTTTATTTCGAAAGATAGTTTTTATTACTTTTCTTTTAACTTTGCCAAATATGTCACCGATACACAGGACCCTCTTACTTAAAAAGATTTTTACAGTGTGCAATAATATAATACTTTGTTTTGTTATGAAAGTAAAAAATATACTCTGTGACTTAATGAGTACAAAAAATGAGAAAATTGCGCGAAATAAGCCCTTTTAAACAAATAGAACAACTAGAAAGAAAATTGGTATAGCTAATCTTCATTATAAGGATTTAATTCATCAAGGGATGGTTTCTATATTGCTGTCTAAATACACAAATATCGAAAAAAATGAAGACTACTATGATTACTTTGAAATTAAATTTATATTAAAGGCAGTAAATTTAATATAAAAAATATCAAATAATTTAATAAATTACTGTAATTTGAGAAAGAGAGAGAGAGAAAAAGAGAGAGAGAGAGAAAAATTGAAAAAAATGACATTTCCGACATGTATACTATATAATATAATTATATCCAAGATCTACATAATATACTATTTTATTAGAGTAGCTGCATGATGTAGTTGCGCGCTAAAACCAGGAACGTGATGTAACTGTTATCTTGCTTAACTTGTTATCAATTTATAAATGTCTCAATTGGAACAAGACACACACTGAAACAACTTTCAGGCATAAAGTATCTTTACTATACACTTCTCTTCTCTTTATTCATTACATTCAAAAGACTAACTTTTGCTTTTTCTATTTATATTAATTCTGCGATTACATTATTGTGTAATACTTATAATTTCTAATTTTATTTTTTTTATTGTAATAAAATAAACTCTTCAAATTCTACTAATAAAATCGTCTTTGTTACAGTGATCGATGATCACAATAACGTTGCCCAATATTATAATACTTGTCATAATTGTGGTCGACTTTATTACCATTCTAATTTATTTTCATTCTATTCTTGCACTTTTCGCTTTGTTATACATTTCTTATTAAATTATTAACAATCACTTTATAGACAACTCAGTTCATAGACAATTAATTTATAGATGGTTAATTCACAGACAAATTCATTTTGTTGACAATATATTCAGCCAACAATTTATTCATAAATTGCACCAGCTTTACCGTAAATTCTCGAAACACGTAAATTGCCCACTATTTCGAAAATTTACGGTAAATTAAACTTAATTCTAACGACAATGGCTAGAATAAATTTGTCTGTAAAATCTGATGTTATTGAAATAACTGCCTATAAAACAAACTTGTTTGTAAATAAATTGATTGTAAAATAATCTTACCTGTAATTAAATTCTTTGCGAACTAAGTTGTCTGTAAAGTAATTTTTGGTAAGTTGATGCTACTAAATAGAATATTAAGTAAAAACTAAATAAAATTAAAAAAGATCACAATAAATACAATTTGAATCTTAATGCAGTCTGATAGCGATAGAGAATATTTTACCTGTTTTTGTTCCACCATATGATACATATTACTGCGTTCTCAGAATAACACAAATACCAAATCTGGTGTTAAGATCAGTTGGAAGAGCTTGATGAAATTGGACCGGTTTAGTTCGATCGTGAACAAATTGTGATTAAGTTTAATGGTTTAAAACGATAACTAACACACATAATTATAGGTATAAGGGTCCTCTTTATTAATATGAATCAATATATTGGATTATTACAGAAATATTAAATACTACCTACAACTGTTAACTACTTGTTCTTTCTCCATAAGCTAAACCAAACCCTTATATATTTTTAATTAGTATGGGAGCTTTAATAACTCGTTTGGAGGTTCAAATCTCCAAATGGGTGATCAAATCTTCAAACTAGTAATTGATCACCTGTCTGGAGATTTGATTACCAGTTTGGAGATTTGATCACCCATTTGGGGCTTTGGAGATTCAATCACCAGACTATGCCACAAAATATGCCAAAATAAGAAATAAATAAAATAACAATACTAACTAAAATAGAAAAAGTTGAGAATAAAAACACCAGTATGCTCATACACGAACAGTAAAAGTATGTTACACTAGCACAGCACATTGACATGTGAAATAATAGCTTTTAACGCCCAATCAAATGCAAGATTTTGCAAACTCGCCATTCTAGGGCAGGTAACCATTAAGATAGCTGCGTGATGCAGTCACGCTAAAACCAGTAACGTATTAAGTATGATACTACAGATCATTTTTAAAAATTAATATATTTTTATTTTAATTATTGCAGTTGATGCTGACTTGAGGCCATTATAAATAAATATGATCATATAAAATTCTAGTTTAGTAAGAATTATAATTTTTTTATTAATTCATTTTAAGAAGTCTCTAAATTATATGGATGAACTCTCATTTAGAAGAGTATTTTTTCTCATAATTATAATTTATACACAGTCATATGCATGTATGCATCATAATAATGTAATGGCATAGTTATGTAAAAGTATTATCATAATTAGGTAGCTGTACAGCATGTAACACAGTGCAGGACCAGCACGATCACATGCATTAAGTTCAAAATATATGTTATTCTGTGTCAATAATTTGTTAAATTTACCTGAACTTTTTATCTGTATAACATTATAAAAAAGACACTGACTCATTTAGCGCAAATAAAAATAAATTAATCAAAGGCAGACCATTAGTTTGCGTGTTTCAATTATAGCATGTTTTATTTATTCTTGATCAATTAGATAAGTATTAACACTAAGTAAACAGATTTATTCTTTATTAATCACAGATTCAATGCTGGGGTACAAAAATGTTACAGATTTCTAGAATATCATAGTAACTACTATTATAAATTTTGAATGATCTAAAATGTTGTATGCGCAGGTAACCAATTAAAAAATTTAAACAGATAAACTATAAATTTAGATGGAACAATTTTCAAATTTTATAATCAATAATGTCATGTTTGCATCATATTGCATAATCGACTTATGACGTTACAGTATATGTAAAAATGTTGACTCTTTCCAAAAATGAATAAATAAAAACCATTACTTCTACTAAAAAAGGATTCTGCAAAAATCAGCAAAGACTTTGCCCAAAAATATTAATTTAACCATGATTATAATAAATTTTTTTTTAATTAACTTGAATTTTATTAAATACAATAAATTTTATATCTAAATTTATTAAAAATTGACCTAGAATTGACAAAATTTTCAATTGACACAGAACATTTAATCTATCATTTATTCTAGCTACATTAATTATTGTAAATATGATAATTGGGATGGCAGCTACTTCTGCAAGGCAAATTTACTTTTTACATTTGCATCAATTTATATTACCTATTTGTGATATTAATTGTACTTGAAACTACTTGCACACTTATAACTTATAAAGAAATATTATCAAGTTAAGATTAAGAACTAAAGAAAATTTTATCTCGTGTAGTTATTGAAATTAAATCAAATTGAAATTGATTAACGAATGGAATGAAAAAATTTATTTTCATATATATTGTCCAATTTAATATAATTGTATAGTACTTTTCAGAAATCTGCAATAAACTAAAAAAAGTATTTAATAAATTTGGTTTAAATTACATATTGTATCTCACAACCCTGAAGACCAACATAGTTTAAACCATCTTGAAGTAAGCTACAAAGTAATGCAGAAAGTACAAGAAAACTTGATTGTTAATATTTCAAGATTTTGCAAGCTGAATGTGTTTTGACCCAATAATCTTAGTAGTTCTAATAGTTCTAATAGTTGTATTTGATGGATATTCAATGGCTTTAATATAAAAATATAATCCTTTCACACAATAAAATAAAGGTTTTAAATTATAAAATAAATATAAACATTCTTGTAACTAAGACAACAGTATGGAATGTTTGACAAAATTAACAAAATTCGTAGAATTCAATTTCAACTGACTTAATAATCTGATAATTAATAAATTTTAAATTAATTATAAATCCGCCTATTATATGAAATTTGAATTCTATAACCAACTGTATCAGTTTAGCAACATAAGTTAATTTGGAAACTACAAAATTCGATTTTGATGAACAACAAATACATATATAATTATTTTGATTTATCTTTTCCAAATTGGTTTAAATTTAAAAATTTAATTTTATATAATAAACTTTTGCAAAATTATTTTAACTAATTATAGTATCCTATTGAGATTGATGAAATTGATTAAAAATTCTGATCTAATTTCACAACAAAGAAATCAAATATAAAAAATAAATAAATAAAATAAAATAAAAAAATAAAGTCATAAACTATAGTGAAAATAACTCTACTCAATAAGAAAAGTGGTTCAGGATATGACATGAAAAAACAGTGTATGTGCACATAATCATATGGAACATGTGGCACATATATGCACATTTTACAAAATAGTACAGTTAAAAATGACATGGACACTATGGTAATAGTTGGCACATTATTCATATTACACAAAATGGCACGTGATGGCACATTTTATTTCGAGCGTTCTTAATCTATACTCGGGTAGAGGCTTTTATTCTATACTCGGGGAGTATAAGTTTGTATCCTGTACTGTCTAAATATAATTGGTACAAATATTAAAAATTCAACATTTTTAAAGTCTTTTTTTTTATTATATACTGTATAATTAAAAACAATTTTTTATTAAAAAAAATGCTAAGTAGTGAATATAAAAAAAAAATTTAACAAAAACATGGCAAGACAAAATCCAAAAAAACACTACAAGAGTATAGCAAATAATGGCCAAATGCACCAACAATAATCAAAACTACCAAGCAATGATGAAAGTACCACTACATAATAAGCAAAAGCACCAACAAACAACAATCAAAGTACTCCCAAACTACAACCAATAGCACTACCAAACAACATAAAGCACCACTAAACGATGACCAAAAGCACCACCAATGACAACCAAAAGCACTACTAATGACAACCAAAAGCACTACTAAATAATGACCAAAAGTACCATCAACTAATAACCAAAAGCATCACCAAATGACAATCAAAGCACGATCAAAAGTACTACCAAACGACGATCAAAAGTACTTCTAAACAATGATCAAAAATACTAATAAACGATGATGAAAAGTACCAACAAATGATGACCAAAAATACCACCAAACTATATCCAAAAATATCACCAAACTACGACATAAAGTACCACAAAAAATAATGACCAAAAGCATGACCAAAAGCACAACCAAAGGCACCACCAAACGATGACCAAAGGTGCTACCAAATTATGACCAAAGGCACTACTAAATGATGACAAAACAGCAACAAAAGTACTGCAAGAATAACAAAGAAAGGATAAAAAAACACTACACAACTACAATGAAAGCATGATGACAAAGGCACCACAAAGCAATGACAAAAAACACGTGATTCTATATTGATCAGTTTAATTTAATTTTATAAACATAGTCACATGACAGGCATTGAATAAGACCCTCTACCCTAGGGTATAGATTAAGTTTCTCTTTTTATTTCACAGAATAGTACATGTTAAAATTGACATGTATTGGCTCATTTCTCAGAGTACAGAAAGAGCAAAGGATCACAACTAGTTTTTTTTTAAAAAAATTGCAATATGCAAAAAACTCACAAGCAAGCCTCTCAGAATATCTTAAGAAAAAAGATTTCTTGCAAGATTTTATATATTTGATTTGCAGCTGCTTTAGTTTTCAAATATGTACATACCCCAACTACTATAAGGTCCTCTTCTAATAAAATTTTTATTGTAAAGTGGACCATAAATTTATGTTTAGTTACCTGGTCCATTCACGTGCCATCAGCTCTGTGCTAAAAAGCATGTACGATTATGTGATTTTACCTTAAATTCGCTGGATCAAAACAGTCTGTCAATTCATATACAAACTTGAACTATGCAAAATTTTTGTGTTATTAAAAGAGTGAGCAAGACGAGACAGGCCACAGTGGTGGGTGTAGTGTTTTGACCCGAGAGTGTGTCACCTGGATCACCTGCAGGAGAGTGGGTAACCCCCGGGTCAAGTTGTAACAGCACTGGTGAAAACGGGTATGTCAACCCACAGGTCACCCGTGGGTTGACCCATGGGTCACCTGTGGGTTGGCCACGGGTCACCTGTGGGTTGGCCCATGGGTTATCCATAGGTGACCTATAGGTCGCCCATGAGTAGAGGTCAAATATCTAGTAATCAATCATTGATCGATCATATACAAAGGAGAGTATTTTGATCGGTTATTGCATATGATCAATCACGATCATATGATCAATCATAATTTATGACCAATTATATGATCAATCACTAGTCTACATAAATAATATTATTAAAAAATTACTATTTTTGCTCAAACTTTGACGATGGATATCTTGATAACTAGTGATCCAATTCGGCTCAAATTTTCACTATAGTTAATACTGATATTCAATTATGATATATAACAATTTAGTTTGGTTATGTTTATGTAATCACTTGTATACAATAGTCAATTTTTCTTGAAAAATTACCTATCGTATATAATGGATTACTCGAGAATTACTCGTCTGAAATTTTTATATATCATAATTGAATAACAATATTATAAATGGTGAAAATTTAACTGAATTGGGTCACTAGTTATCAAGATATCTATTATCAAAGTTTGAGTAAAAAACAAAAAAAAACAAAAAAAAACAAAAAATTTTTAAAAAATTTCCTATGTCTATCTAATTTGTAATGTGTCCTAGATCATAAAAATATATACTACAAAATAAAAAAAAAAGACTTAAAAAAAAATAAAAATAAAAGGCCATTTTGAACAATTTTTATCTCCTCCCCTTTTTCTCTCTTTCTCTTTTTTCTCATTTTCTCTTTCTTTCTCTCTTTTTCTTTTTCTCTCTCTCCCTTTTTCTTTCTCTTTTTCTCTTTTTTTCTTGTTTTCTTCTCTCTTTTTCACTCTCTCTTTAATTTGCTTAATCAGCTTACATTAATTGGAATAGTAACACTATACATATGAATTTGTATAGTGCATTACTTGCATAGTAGCCCGATATATATTACAATACAAGGCAGTTAAATATTCTATGATATATAAGGAAAGAAAAATAATGTTGTAATATTCAAAAAGAAAATAATAATTACTATAGCAGTAACAAACCTTATTAAGAAGTAGAAAAGCTAGAAAAGCATGAATATGCAAAGTAAATCAGATTAAGTATTGTGATCAGTAATTGTACTATTGTGGTTATTTTCAAAATAGAAATAATGATTACTGTAGCAATGTCAAACCTTATTAAGAAATGTGATATACAAAGTAAATTGGCTAAAATATAATAATAAGGAAAAAGAGTATTGTGGTCAGTAATTTCTTGAATAAAAATGAATATATTCAGATTATCATAGTAGTATTAAAGTCTTGAAAATAAATCGTACGATTCACACGAGTATTATAACAATAACACTATTGTAATAGCCAAATATCATACAAATTAATTTTTATCAGACAAAGTTCTAAATTTGATCTTTTTAAATAAAAATAAAGTATATAAGAAAATCATTTTGACCTTTAATAAAGATTCAATTTCATCTTCAACTATTTCCCAAAACTCTGAATTCAGTTTTTGTCATAAAGTTATACTATATATATTCCTATTTAAGATTAAATTACTGTTAATCTTATTTTATAAATGATTGTTAAAAAAAAAAGAATGGATAACCATAGTGTATATATATCTGATATTGATTATGTTTTTTATAATAATATCCAAGATGATATTGAATCTTCCACTAGTATATCTAGAAAAAAGGATGTAGAAACTCCTGTAGCAAAACTGATACAAAGAAGATTCGAGTGAATTTTTCTAGGCCAAATAAGGCTAAGACTACTAAAAAGGCATAAGTTTAGAAATATTTTAAAGTAGATGGTGATGAAGATATATGCAAAATAGTTGTATTCAGAAATAACCAAGAAATTGAATGTAATAAAATTATAAGCATGATGGAGGAACTGGAAATATGAAACACATCTACAAACAGTATATAGGATTTTGGGGCCTGATAAAATTACATCGAGTTCAGGTCAATTAAGTATAAATGAAATGATTAAAAAAGTAGTACCACACAATGAGTCTAAACAAACAGAGCTAAAGCGAATTACAACTGAATGGATCATAACAGACTCTTTAGCATTTAATATTGTAAATGGAAAAGGATATCTAAAAATGATGAACCGATTTGATTAAAGGCAATGAATTGTTGGCCTACAGAGATATAAGAAGATACAATTAATAAGCTGCATACTGAATATTAAACTTGGCAAACCACTATTGTAGCTAATGATACAGAAACTCATTATGAAGAAACTGCTACTCCACGTTTTATGAGAAGAATTTTTAGTGCTAGTAGTAGTAAACAAACAAATAATAGAACAGAAATTGATAATTATTTAAATGAAATAGTGGTACCAGTTTTACCTGAATCTACTGATGTTTATAAATAGTAGCATAAAAATCAGTATTCTTTTCCCATTTTAAGCAAAATAGCCTGTAAATATATCAATCCATGCCACTTCAGTTCCTAGTGAGTGTCTTTTTTCTGATGCAGGGAACCAAATCACTACTAAAGAACTCAGTTATCACCTAAAGTTATAAGTAAAATACTGTTTATTAAATGTAATTGTTTGTACTTTAAAGTTTGGAAATAATTATTTTAATAAAACAGAGTATTTAGATAAATATTTGTTATTTACTAATCTTTATAACTTTAGCAATCTAACTAATGATGACCTAAATAACACTTGATCTGTCATAATCACTATTCTAATCATTTTATCCATATGTATTTACCATATGTATTTATTATAAAGACTAATTGACATGTTCATTCTGTCTTTTATACTAAATTTTAGTTATGTTTGTCATATTAACCACCTGAGTTTTTTTTACTTAACCTGGGTAACCCGATGGGTCACCTGTTGGGTGACCCAGGTGGTGCTTTTTTTGAACTAACCCATTTCAACTAGTCATATTAACTACCTGAGATTTTTTTAATTGACCCACCCAAGTGACGATTTTTGAGACGGGTTAATTCACTAGGCGGGTGATGCAAACAGTGAAAATAATTTTTTGCAGTGATTAAACTCAAATTCTGTGGTGATTAAATTTAATTTCTGCGATTATCTGCAAAATAAAATTTTGCCAAATTTCTGCAATAAAAACCTTGTTTCTGCACTCAAAATTTGGTTTAATACTAATGTTCTAAAGCTTTTTGATGACCATGCTCATATTTTATGTTAATTGATTGCCTATCTTTCCAAAACTCTCTACCAAAACTCACAATTTGATTGGAGTATGGTCAAATTTCAGGCCAATTCTGCAATTATCCATGATAAAATTAGGGCTGTAAATTAATCGATTCTAAAAATTAGAATCGATGATCGAATCCCTAAAATCGTTTTAGAATCAATGATCGAATTTTTTAATTTGTCATACTGAGCTTTAATCTGTTTTGTACTGTTAAATGCTATAAGTTATTTATAAATATATAAATTTAATATTTTATTTAATGTATAAGAAAGTAATAAATAGAATAATTATATAAATTAAAATATAAATTAAATAATTGTGGAGAAAAAAGGGAATGTTAAAAAAAACTCTACTCTAAAATGAAATTATTTTTAATCTATCATCTTTATTTAATTTATTATTTTCAATTAATGAAGTATTTTTTGTTTTTCAAGTTGACGACGTTTAGCTCTTTTTGTAGTAGCCATATTGATACGAACAAAAAATAAACTATCAATTAAATTATTTGTATCGAATATTTATATATTTAAAAACTATTATAAAAAATAGAAAGCATTCGATAATTAAAATCGTTATGCTTTTTCAGCTATTTTATAATTATTAGTTTTATACTTACAGACTATAAGGGTGGTGACAGATATTAAGTAATATTTTAGGGGGAGGGGGGTCTCTAAAATCTTACGTTAAATATAGAATTTCATATTAGCCAATCAAATTACTCTTATGTAGGGGGAGGGGGTAGG
>QKWP01001397.1:34145-98578 GCA_003550325.1 Gigaspora rosea
AAAAAAAAAAAAAAAAAGGGATACACATGTCCCAAGCAATAGCAAAATGGCAGAATTCATATTTCATTTTGGAAGACCACTGAATCCTACCATTTTGCAACTATCCATGTCTACAGCCGGCCTGCATTACGCAGGTGGGAAACCACCGGCTAATCTTAAGCATCAATCTCAAGCAGCAATAGCTTGACTGCAAAACTCAGAGTCAACAACCGGCCCGCATATGCGGGTGGGAAACCACCGGCTGACTCTACAAATAGCTAAATCAATTATACATCAAATGCACTGATGTATGCTGTATGTCACACTGAAACAAACTAATAAAGTTCAGTATCCAGCATTGTATGCTGGTGTGCCTCCAAATAAGAAGAATCACAAGCGTGCAATCCTGTTCGATATAATAACTAGCATTCTTGCACGTCCTTACGGACATGCAGTAAAAATAATTATTACTGTACCGTATTGCGGCCACCACATAAGTCATATTTTAGCGAATATTACTTAGCCTTGATATTTGTGGCTTTTTGATTATTTGCGGTCACCACATGAGTCATATTTTAGTGAATATTACTTAGCCTTGATATTTATGCTCCTTGATTATTTATTTACGGGATTTACAGCGCAATTAAACTTTTAACTTCGGAGAGATCAATTTATCTCGTGACAACATAAGGCAAAAAAAAAACTCCAAATCCGGTTTTCTTGACAACATTCATGTTTGTGTATATCAGATATGCATAAGCAAGCCAATCAGAACGTTTTTAACGCGGGCACATCATAGAGATTTACCATATTGCGTCCACCACATAAGTCATATTTTAGCGAATATTACTTAGCTTTGATATTTGTGGCTTTTTGATTATTTGCGGTCATCACATGAGTCATATTTTAGTGAATATTACTTAGCCTTGATATTTGTGGCTCCTTGTTTATTTATTCACGGGATTTACATAAATAAAGTCCATGCGACGCATATTCGTGATGTTTAAGTGCATAAATTCACGTTTCGTTTTTACTGCGTTTAGTGCATTATCCAATTAGTTATGAGATTTTGCGGACGCATAGCATTAAAAATGCCTCAGTAACCATATACTTCGTAATATTACATATCACTCCGTTCCTGGTAAATATATCCATTTAAGATCATTTAGCATAAATATAAATGTAAATATGAATATGAATGTATAATATATATCCGAAATCATGTATTTAAAGAGCTTTAATATCGTATGCTCTTTTGAACCTTCGTATAATAAAAAATTTTCATCATCCTAATACCCTGTTTACTATCCTGAGACTATTCTGGCGTTGGGGTCTGATCTCTCCGCCGACAGTAACAACGGAAGTGCATTAATTAAAATCTAATTTTAGAAGTTTAAATTGATCGGATGAATCTTAAAGTTCATGGTTGTAGCAATTTTAGTAATGGCTTTATTATTTTAACTGTATTAATAGAACATAACATTTGCATTTTATTTTTATAAAATAATAATTTTATACTGTATTTATAAATAAATAAAACTTAAATAGCCGCTAAATTAATAACTTTTTATTCTTTGATCTAATAGATACAAAATAATGTTATCATCAAACTTACAATTGATAACTATTATCGTGTTAATTCTTCCAATAATTGCTCAAAGTAACGCATTTTTAATTCAAGTTTAAATAAAATTTCAAAAATTTGCTTATTACTTTTATTTAAATAACTTTTACTATGTTATATAGGTCGTATGTATATTGTAATCGGATAACGATAATTTATTAATTTTTATTGATATATAAACATTTATTTCATATTGACATCATTTTGGTAAATTAATAGAATGTAAGTAAATACTATAAAAATATTTACCGCTTAAATTACCAAAAGCCTATCCATTTTTAGGTTAGCACGTACTGATAATTTATTTTAACTTTTAGATTGTAAGCGCTTAACTCATTTATTTAAAAAAATTATGAGCATTTACGATGAATTTTCTTAATTGAAATGCTAATAATATTTTGAAAAAAGCGGCTCAAAAATTTGAAAGACATGATGAGGATCTACGCAAAAGGACCCATATAAAAAACTATTACTATAAAGATTATCATAAAATGTATGCTATTTAAAAGCATCACATCTGATGAATATAATTAATTAATTAATTAATTAAACCTTATTTACGTTAATATTCTTATTATATAGAATCAGTGATGATTATATTAATATAGCTTCTCGAAGTACTCTAAATGAAAATCCAAGTAACGTATTTTCTATTTATTCGCTCATTAAAATTTTAAATATTAACAAATAATAATATTATTTGTTATTATCAAACATTGTTAGGAATCTGTATTATTGGTGCTGGGACAGCTGGTACATATTGTTATTTTTTTTTCATACTTAACATATTATTTACATTTTGCAATAAATAAATTTTATACTCTACTAGGTCTACTTACAGCTCTTCTTTTAAAAGAGGCTGGTATTAAAAATGTAACCATTCTTGAATATCAAGATCGTGTTGGTGGACGTGTTTATACACACTACTTTACAGATGATCCTAATGATGATAAACGTTTATATGGTGAAATCGGTGCAATGAGATTACTTTATGTTGATGGTCGTCCAGATCTTACTCAAGATCAATTAGTTTTTGATACAATTGATTATTTAAATGAATATAATAAAGTGGACAACCCAGAAATGGAAATTAAAACTATTCCTTTTATATTAAGCAATCCAAAGTATGTAATATTTTAATTCATATATATATGTATTGTATATGTATAATTTATTGGCATACTATTTTTAACCAATCTTATACATCCATACATATTTATGTACGTATATCAATTATAACAGTGCTTTGTATTATTTTAACAATAAAAAAGATCAAAATGGCAAAATGATGACTAAAAATTATTCCACAACTGCCAATGTTTCTCAGTTAGGTTACCCTGATAATATACCAGATAACTATCTTAGCTTTTATGATGAGGCATTTGCACCTTTCTTTAAAGAACTTGATCAAAATTTTACAAATGGTCTTAAAGCTTTAGAACATTATGATCAACATACTGTCTATTCTTATTTAAATGAAGTCTTTCTTCCTGAAAAATTACCGACAAAATGGAATGATTATGATGAAATTATTAAAGCAATCGAAACGAACTTAATGGGAATAGGTTAGTAATATAAGTGTATTTATAAAAAAATATATTTATAAACTATTTATTAACCAAAAAAATTATACATATATATATATATTTAGGTGANGTGAATATTGGCAAAATATAATAGTTTATTTTTTTCGTTTTTGTTTTTTTTGTTATTTTTTCGGGTTTGTTTTTTGTTTTTTGTTTGTTTTTTTCACTTATTTATTTTATTTTATTTTATTTATTTCTTACTTCTTTCAGAACTTTGCAAGAAAACAACCTAACTTTCTGGCACTTTGCAAGAAGTAGCAAATATAAGTGAATATAAATGAATATAAGTGAATATGAGCGAATATAAAGAATATAATAGTTTATTTTTTTTGTTTTTATTTTTTTAATTTTTTTTGTTTCGTTTTTTTTGGATTTGTTTTTTTTATTTTTTTTATAATAATATATAATATATGTAATATTTAAAATATAATATATAATAAAAAAAATTTTATATTAAATAGCGAAAACTTGTGAATATTGTATATTTAATAAATTAAAATATTATATAATAACAATCAATAAATAAAAATTTATAATTAAATTGCGAAAACTTGCGAAAACCTGTAAAATATTCAAAAAGCATGATTATGTAAATATAATAATTATTAATTGATATTATATCAAATATATATCGATTAATATCGATATATATTGATATATATCGATTACTATTACTATTGATTATAATCGATATATTGATATATATCGATACCCATCACCCCTGCCAATTCCTATCGATAGTAATAGTAATCGATATATCGATATATATCGATTACTATTCTATCAATAGTAATCGATATATCGATATATATCGATTACTATCACTATTGATAGTAATTAGCAGGGGTGATGAATATATATCTTACCAGTTAGTAATCGATATATATCTATATATAAAATTTGCAGATGATGTTTATTCTTTTTTGATCTATTTATCAATTTAACCATTTTTAATTCCAAATCCAAATCCAGTAGATTCTGTATGTCAAACCACCTTAGCACAAAAAACCATATCAATATTTATACTATTTTGATAAGTATTTAATTAAGGCTATGCAACCTGAATTTTTTGGTTCTCATAACATATAATTTATATTTTGACCTGCCAACCCGGATTTTTATTTAAAATTTTTTTAATATATCTTGTACTTTTAACTCATATATTATAAATATTGATGAAAAAGATCAATGGAAATCTATATCACTTTATTTTTTTTTTGCACTTTTTAACTATATATTATAAATATCAATGAAAAAAGATATTAATGTGATTATTAATAATTATTATCGTTATTGATAAAATGCAATTACAGTATGTTATGCTAGCACAGCCATTAACTGTGAAATCATACACCCAATTAAAAGCAAGATTTTACTGACATCAGGCGTTATGCAAGCATGACAACGTTCCTGATATTCTCCTACAAGGTACAATAAACCCAGGAGTGCGAATCAAATCTTTACTATATGAAATTTAATGTATCTGTATAGCAAATTGCGATACATTGCTAATTTTATACTATAGACTTATCCTGGCTTATAAGAGATCTAAATATTTTATTCTCTATACATGTATATCTTTTCTAATTTTATTTTTTTTACTATTGTTCGAGGCATACAACTATAGCTGAAATAAATTATAACTAATATTTTCAACAGCCGAAATAATTTCAGTTTCCATAATTATTTTCAGCTGCTGTAATTATTTTTGTCTACCAAACCAAATTTATTTTTGGTTCCGTAATTATTACAGCATGCCAAAATATAAAATACTGTAATGCCATAAATCATCACGAATTTAGATACCCATTTATAGGAAAGGTTACAGAATATCAGTATGGTATGAATGAAAAGGGTATTTTACTTCACATTTTGTAAATTTCTTTATCCTAGAATCCGTACCATATCAGTAACATACTGATTTGCTGTAATTTCTTTCAAGTTGACTTACGCAGTAAGTCAACTGATCGAAAGATGGCTAAGCAGGATATGCCGGCAGCTATCCAGATATGCCAGGATCAACCTTAATCCCGATCAGGTATACAGAGATCACACATAAAATCGATAAGTAGATCTGAATCAGCTGCCTAATTTAGGGTTACAATAGAATGCTAACATTATCTTCATTGTCAGGGTAAGTATAAGAAAGTGCACGCTATGAGTGGACCAACTGCCATCTCCGCTAGAAGCAAAGTTTGCACCCAAACCCTCCCACCCATATGAATTTACATAGAATCCATTTAGAATTTGCCATTTTGTGCTAGCTTAAACTTCTTATCAAAGTCGCCTGCTTTATGCAGTGTAGGAAACTACTAGCTAATTGTACTCATTACGAGTGACGCTGATGATGGTTATACCAGCGCAAATTGTAGTTATTACAAAACTTATTAACAAATGAGTTACACACAATATGTAATTAAGATAGTTTTGATTAAAACTATTATAATTTCTATGTAAAAATTCTGTCTTATAACTTTACTTGATAATAAAGTGCATGCATTTGTTAAGATTGAGTTAGTTTGTATTGATTTATATAACTCGGCTTGTGCATTAAGTGCAACGATGTACACTACTGCTGCATACTATCACCTTAATATCTGGTGCTCGCTATCTAGATGCATCCAAATAATAATCATAAAGGCCGGCCTGCTTTATGCAGTGTAGGAGACCACCAGCTGATGCTACGCATCGCAATTCAAACCAGATGGCAATTCCCGGCACAGTTATGTTTGCATTTCTGGGAGTATTGCACATTTCGGTTTATACATCAAAGCTGATGTATGCTGCAAATTTTCAATAATATCATTCAATAAAGTTTGATATCTGGCATTACTAGCCAGTTGTACTCCAAGCAATAATATATCACATGCGTGCAATGCTTTTCATTATTATACAATTCTGGTCACTCATACCATACTGATATGTTATTTTCAATATCAGATCGATATAGTACAGATTTTAAAATCAGCTTGTGCTATACTGATCTGCCCATACTGATTTGCAAAAATACATAGTCATACTATTCCATTCTAGTCATTCACAACATACTGATCTTCTGTAATCTCTTATGTATGTAAATACCCATTTTAAAATCCGTATCATGCTGCTTTAGTATTATGTATATTAAGGTTTTAGATTAGGAATTATAGCTGATCAGTATTGAGATATCAGACCAATCATCTCACTGATACTCTGTAATTCTAATACTGAGCCTAATATTTAGGTTTAATTAACTGGCAATCATAGCTATAAGTATTAATCAATGTATTTGAAAGCAATATATCCACCATATATATCTCTTATTGGTGTATTACAGTGCTGATTTATTCAATAAACAGTCATTTATGGTTGCGTCCCAAGCCTACTAGTTTAGGATTTGGTAGGAACCCAAATAGTATTTACTAGGTTTTGCAAAATGTGTTTAATTTGCCATAATGTCAAATACTTTCAGCATGTAATCAGTATTGGAAATCTTATGTTCTCATGTTCTCATGAGAACATTATTTTCAATCTGAGATCATTTACAAAATTTAAGATGTTCTCTATTAAATTTTTTTTGAGAACATTAAGTTTGAAATATATGTTCTCTATATAAATATATAAAATCATAAAAAATCTTTTTTATTAATGTAGCAGTTTAAAATAATTAAGCTTATAAATATTTAATTGTTAGTTAAAAAAATAAAGAACAATTACTGGTAAGTTGTTTTTGAATTATAAAATATTTTAGATAATAAACTTTATTGGTTTATTCATTTCTAGTTTGGTATAATATAGCCCTTATTATATATACATATAATATCATAAATTTTAGAGAGCTAAACTCACTATAATAATAATTTTTAAAAGAAAATTACTTAACAAATCTTTAGTTATAATGATTTTAAACTTTAGTGTTATAACTTAAAATTTTATAGTTAGAAATTTTTGAATTTATAAATTCACTATAGTAAAATAGAATAGTATATATTACTTATTTATTTAAACATTTGAAAGATGTTAATAGCTTATTTAAAACTTAATATATAAGCTGAGTCAAGCCAATAAAATCTCCAACAATATATAAAAAACCTCAAATATTAATTTTTTTAAAAAATACACATATAAAGTTATAGTCTATTATTATGAATAATTTAGTTTTGTTTATATAGTTGTTAAATAAATTATATTTTTTATTAATAATTTTTTAAATATATTTATTAAAAATAAAAATTAAAAAATAACAAAGTATAAAAGTATAAGTGTGAGAAAGAGAATGTGAGAAAGAAAATAAGAGTAAGAGAGAGTGAAAAAAGTGAGAAAGAGTGAGGGAGAGAGAAAAAGAGAGAAAGAGAGAGAGAAAGAAGAGAGAAAAAGAAAGAAAAGAGAAAAAAAAAGAGAAAAAGAGAGTAAAAGAAAAAAATTTTTTTTCTAATTGAGAACATAAAAAAATTTTTGAGAACATTAAATTCAATAAACATGTTCTCATGAGAACATAAATTTCAATCAGATTTCCAACACTGCTGTTATCTATCCAGATTTTGTACCATAGATGATTTTTATAAAGATAATATGCTTAGGAAATCTTTTTGATATAGTAATTTCAAATTCTACTGTGCACATGATCGTACTGGTCCTGTGCAATATTAAGTGCTGTGCGGCTAAATCACTGTAACTATAAGCCTTCGTATTAAAATTCAAATATTTCATGATTTTATATGAGTTCATGTATGTAAGATAGATGCGAACATTTGTAACAGTTTATTATGTTGAATTCCATAAGTGCAATTTATTGTTTTTATATAGTATTGGCCTTAAAGATTTAATGAAATAAAGTAAGTTCATTACTACCTACCACCGTTATTCCAAATGGACTCACATATTGTAAATCTTTGTAAGAAAATGCAGGACTTCCACTATCGCCAATACTGCTTAGGGTATCTAAAACGATCATTCTCGTGATTATAATATGGTAGGCGTCAATAGAAACCAGGCAAATTGTTTCTAAGTAAATTTTTTTTAAATTTTAGATTAAATTATCTTAGCAACTATTAAACAAATCTTGATAAAAATTTTTTATTTTAATTCTATGTATCTATAGAATTAAAATAAAAAAAATTTTATCAAGATTGGTTTAATAGTTGTTAAGATATTTTAATTTAAAGTTTAAAAAAAATTACTAAAAATGATTTGCCTGGTTTCTATTGACACCCCCATATTTTTTTCTCTTATAAACATTCCACCAAAAGCTCTCACATTTCCACAAGTAACATGTGTAGTGAGACCAGATTTACATATATGAGCACCATGGCTAGACACAGCTATGTCATCACGTATAAATAACTCAGCATTTTGTTTAGAATCTGAATTCCTTATAGAAGGTCTTGGTACGATTCTTTTATTTACTATTTGAATTAAGCCAAAATCGAGTGGTCCTAATCATTCGATTACCATTGGTCCAATTATATCTGTTGTATTCCATGGTGTTGCATTCCATGGTAAAAAAAATAATTTCAAGGCCTAAAGCAATGCTCAGCAGTTACAATATAATCTATATTTACATAATCCTTTACCCAAAAACCTGCTGAACAGATTCTACTGTCTAAAACGTAATTAAATAAACCATCACCTGCTAAGATATGAATATCATCTATTGCACGTACGTTGTATTTACTTTTGGGCTCAATGATATTTGAATTAGCTGATTAGGTAAATCGATATATTGTAAAATTAGATGATATTTTTTAATGGACATTAAATATGCTTTATTATCTTCATCATATTTATGATTTAGAGCTATGACGACATTATTAAGTTTCATGTCAAGAAAAATAGCAGTAGAAACCAGTTTATGATAATTTGCTATTTTAGTTATCCACAAAAATGAATGTTTTAATTCAGCCAGAGAATTCCTAGCTTCTTTAAATGATAATAAATCTTTATATGAAGCCATCTCAGGTGAATTCTTTATTTCATCTGCTGCAAAGAAGTTTAAAGTATTTATAAATATGAGATTCATTGTTACATTTATATAGGTTCTGCCAAATTTTGAATCATTTAGTAACTGTTTTAATATCTCGTCTGCTGTTGTTAAACATTCTCGATTTCTAAATATTTTGGTATTTTTTCATCGTTTATATTCCATAATTTCGCTAATAGTTCATTCTGACTAGCATGAACAATCAGAAAATATTGTAATGCAAAAATAATTAATAATAAATTTGTCAAAATGTGAATGACTTGCATTATTGTATAATTGTACTGACACGTAATGAAAATACAAAAGATGTTAGTGTTAACAATGAGATGTCTCGAAGCCTTCATTAATGATCTTTTTTTATATGGGGAGCTCACAGCACAAGAATCGCTTGATACTATACTATCATATATGTGATGATATATCCAATCTTGGTCATGACTTTCCCAAAATCATATGATTGTCCCGAAGCATCCTTTTGCTATGGGTCCCCATATATTGATTATCCATTAACCATCAGGGTTAGACTGTGCATGTATGCCCGTCGCTCTCCAAATGTAGATGGTAACATATTTAGTTAGTGATGGACAATTATAAATAAGTTTTAAGCGCGAAATAACGTCCACGTTGGCCTACGTGTTATTTTGGATACACCCATAGTAATAATTTACTCAAGTTGACTTAGCCAAGTCAAATTTTTAAGTTCAACTTTGTTCACTAGCCATGTCAGTGAAACATATGATTTTGCATATCTCTATGAAATGGAGTCGATGTGGAAAAAAAGTGTTAAATTATTATTAAAAACCACATGCTGTGAAACATATGAATGGAATGGTTATAATATCATTGCCAAAATAGAATAGTAATTGAAATGAATGGACGTACATATGTACATTTATTGATGAATTAAAAATGCATATATAGCAGATAATAACCATTAATAAATGAACGTTTTACCATTTGATCAATTTCACCATTTCACCGTTTATCAGTTATTTAGGACACGCAAAGTTAAATTTTCAATTTGCATTACCCGCCGACCCAAATTTTTGAAACCCCCCAATTCTTTTTTTTTAGTCCAAATTCTTTTAAAACTAGCATTATAATGTTTATTTAATGATATTAATGAATATAGTTCAAAAAAATCGATATTGATTATCATAAATTAGTAGGCATTAAAACTTGGAAAATGAATGGAGGGATATCGGAACATGTCAGGATTGTTTGTAGTCAACAAATATGAACACATGTATGGTCAGCGGAAATGTTCGTAATATGATGAATTTGGTAACTAACAATAAAAGCTAGCTCTCAGAGCCTGGGCATTCCTCCGGGAATGGGGTTTCTAATTTTTTTGACTCTTAGTTCTAAGGCTACACAAAGTTAAATTTTCATTTTGCATCACCTGCCAATTAGTGTTTTGCTGTATTTGGTAATTAATTACGACCGGTTGTAGTGAAGTTGCAACTTTTTGGTAGGTAGTAAATCTGATCATATTAAAATATAATGTTGTAGATCATAATTCATGTAGTATGTAGTATATACGCAGTAAATTGTAATTGTATAAATGTGCGTGGAATTATATACATAATCATATGTAGTTTATTTTATTATTCTATATAATAAATATGATAATAAAGGTTATTTTTATTTCTTTTAAAATGACAAGTCATGAAAGTGAAAGTTCGAATGATATTTCTATTTTAACATATTCAAGTAAAAAATGAATAATTTGTGGTCCTATCTTTGATAGAATCTGGTCATTTTATACAAAAGTCCTAGTAGAGGCAATGGTCATTATAAGGCATCTTGTTTTAATTGTCCAACTGTTTGGTAACATGGGGACCTACAGTTATGAAAGCACAACTTAATTTATAGTGAAAATTGCCTGAAAATATTAGTGATTATTGAAATCAAAAGTTAGTTGAGGAAGCCAATATCAGAAAAAATGTTATATTTTGTTTGACCTATCCCCACTCTTGCATAACATTATTTATAGATGCCCCATATCTGGAATCAGTGAAAAAGATTTGAAATTTTTTTTTTGTTCTTTGAGAAATATTAAATTTATGTTCCCAGAAAATTTTTAATGTTCCTATAACTAAATTTCTCTCTTTCTCTCTTTCTCCCTCTCTTTCACACACTCTCTCTCACTCTCTCTCTCTCCCTCTCTCTTTCTCTTTCTCTCTTCCTCTCTTTTTCTCTCTCTCTCTTTCTCTCTTTCTTTCTCGTTCTCTCTCTCTTTCTCTCTCTTCCTTCTCTCTATCTCTCTCTCTCTCTCTCTCTTACTTTCACTCTTATTCTTATTCTCTCACTCTCTCATGCAAACAAACTATCTCTATAGGGAACACAAATTATAACTTTTATGTTCCCACTTTGTTCCTAATAGGAAACATAAATTCCAAATTTAATGTTCCTAAATTTTTTTAAATGTTCCTAGGAACACTGGGAACATCAAATCTTTAACACTGTCTGGAATCCTATTCAATGTAATTGAAAATTCTTTTATGCAGAATTTATTTAAAAAATTAAAGTATGTTCCACCATCATAATTGGACTTTCAAATGGCTTTTAAATACTAAAATAGTTTGAGTAGCCAATCTCATTAATAAAGAAGTTGAATATTGTGACAATTTATCCTTAAGTGTATATATCAGTTACAAGATATGATATCTGAAATTTTTTTACATATAAAATTATAATAAAAAACTTATAAAATTACTATAAACATTGAATCTTATATGTTTCTTTTTCTACATATTAATGATAGGTAATTTATGTATCTTGCAATTACAGTTAGCCCTTCCTAAATGCATTTTATTGGATCCAAACTTTTGGGGACTTGCATTAAAAGAACAATAAGAAAAAATGCATTTATAGAGGTTTGGTATATATTTGGGCCAGAAAATTGATATGCTTTTAAGAAGGTCATGCATTTAGAGAGGGCTGACTGTATAATAAAATATCAGGCATGCTACATATTGTAGATTATTTGTGTACCTAATATAAAAATAGTAATTTATTATTTATATCCAATTAAATTATTTTATACCTATCTACTATGAATGTATAAAAACTAAAAATCTTTGAACCTATAATGATTTTTTACTATATACAGTCTTACTCATATCATAATAAAAAAAAGTTTATTTACAATAAGTTTTAAATACTTGTTACTAATACTTGTATACAAAAAATCCAATCTTCAAAATAAATTTACAAGGTAAAAGGGGTATTGTGGCAAAGTTGACTTTGATTGATAATATTATGTAAATTATCTAACAGAATTGAATGATTTTGATATCAACTAATTCGTCTCACAAAGATGAATCTAATGGTATAAATATTATTAATTTCTAATCACTGGATCAAATGATATTATTGTTCAAAGATAAAAAAACTAAGGTAAAGATTTTAGAAGAGGTGGGGTATTGTGGCGAATTTGAGTTATATTATAATATATAATGACCAGAATTGAATAATTTTTATAACATTTGATTTGTCTCGATGAGACGAATCGAATAGTAGTTAGATTATCCAATTCTGATTATTGGATTACAAGATATTAATGATTATGTATAGAGAGAATTAAATAAGAAGAGACAGTACCAGTGATGTTAAATAATCTGAAATGACCCAAATGACTCAAATGACTAATGACCAGTTATTGGATCATTTTAAGAATGAAATGACCTATTGGGTCATTTGAATTTTATTGACAGAGATAACAATTAATTAAAACTTGATTAAATTATAAAATTCGAAGTCAACAATAATTTAAAAATATTAAATATTTAATACTCACGATAAGATTTGATCAATTTATAATCTTTTAAGTCCTTTTACTCCAGTTCTCAAAATAAATATTTACCTTTAAACAAAATCCGAGTTGTTCTGTGCTAAATTACTATGATTGATTTCAGAATCTCCATGACCACATACGTTAAGAATCTTAACCATTGATTTTAATCCTGTGACCTCATATTAGAGCCTTGTGACATAATCTAGAGCTCTATTTGACCTTAGTTACTCAGACCAAGTCTATCTATGCCTCGATCGAAGCCTTACTATTGTCAGAGTAGTTTAGTTGATTTTTGTTTGTCTTACAGTGTATAATTGCAATATTTACATAGAGGGTTCATTTAGTCTCTCACAACGTACATACATAATGAGGTTTATGATATGTATCAAAAGTATATCAGGTATTGTGCAAATTTATAGCAAAAAAGATTTTTAATTAATTTTGTTTGAAGTCAAATTCATTTGTTTATATACGTTATAGCCCAGATGACAATCCTGCCAAAATGACAATTGGGCCAAATTAAATTAGGATTAGGGTAAAATTAAAGTAAAGTTAGAGATCAGTTTAGGCCAATTTTTATTTTTGGCTATAAAAATTGTCATCTGGGCTAGCCCAATTGACAATTGGGCAAATTTGCATCTGAGGCTACAACATTAACACATTAACAGTAAATATATTATCTAGCACATTAACGTGCTTTCTAATACTACTATAGTACTAAACCTAACATGAGTAATACAAACCAAAAAAGAATCTCTGATTTATAAATAAACTAAGTGCGTGAGATAAAAATTTAGGGTTAGGTCTTGAGGTTAGAGACTATAGAGTTAGAGTAATGCTTACAATATGTAGGATTTCATTTCTGTTATATGCACCAAGTACAATTTAAATATTAGTTTTTGCTTTTTTCTTCTTTTGCCATGTATGGATACTTCATATGCTGATCTGAATTAGTCAAATTTCGCACTTTCGGATTTGCTATTTTCTCTTCAGAAGTTTGTATTATTTGCAAAATAAGTAGATATCATATTGATGTGCTATCTAGAATTTTATAATTTTTACCCTTAACACTAGGGTTGTGGCCCAAACTCTTTTTTTAGTTACAGCATTTCTACTTAGTTTGGGTTTGGGAATCAGTATTTCTATCTAGTTTGGGTTTATAACCAAAACCCAAATATGTTTCCCATTTTGGTATATAGTGTCAAACTCAAAAACTACTAGAAAACGAAAAGAACTTTATATTAAGAAGCTTACAAACTATTAATGCATGCAAAAGGAATTTGTCTCTTTTTTAGAAATAGATAAATAACATATAAATTGATATTTTTTATTAATAAACCCAAGCTCTAGTCAATCAACAAATTCAATATGAATAGATTATTAACTAAGCTATTTTTTGTTCTTTATTACCAGTACATTTTGAAGGTAATTAAAATAATTCTATCTTATTTTAAGTTAACACGACCTTTTTAAAGGCACCACATAGCCCATATAACCCTTAGCATATAATTATTAATAAAGCATAACACATACTTAACCCAAAGTTACATTTATTACTCTCGTAATATAACTTTATAAATGTAAAATATATAGTAATATTAGTACAAGCCTATTATTATTATAATATTTAGTATATTAAATAGTGCACTCAAAGTTCCAAGTTTAAAGCTTACATGTAACATTTCAATCTACTTTTTTTAATAACTGTTTTTGCATTTAAAACTTATATACAGTTAAAATAACTAGTATTAGTGGTATATAGTAAAAATATACACACCTAAGTAAAGTTCTTGGAGAGGTGGATTATTTTGAATTAATTTTAACAGTGAATATCTATGTTTATTTAGAGCTAGAATTTGCTTTAATAGTGATTTTTTTGTTGGTAAAACGTTACATTCTCAAAAAGTACTTTATAAGTGTATAAATAAGTTACCTAGTCGTCCTATGAGCTAAATATAGTATATCAGTAAGTCTTGTATTTGATATTTACCTGATACTTATTCATAATCTTATTGGCTAAAGTGCCGAACTTTAAATGACCTCTTTGTTTGGGATGAGTCCCAAACCCAATTTTACATGTAAAAAATTTGGGATTTCTAGTTGTAATATAATTTATATATCAGAATATTTGACATTACGGCAAACTAGAAGCATTTTGCAAAACCTAGTAAATACTATTTGGGATTTTATCAAATCCCAAACTAGTAAGTTTGGGTCGCAACCCTACTTAACACATATTGGACTAACACGCTAACAGGTGATTATATGCCAATCATTAAGTTTACACAGACTTTGTCTACTATATCACTACTAATAACCCAAATAACCTTCAAATGACCCCAGTCATTTGCAAATAACCATGGCTATTTGGTTACAAGTCATTTGCAAATGACCCAAAATTTAAATGACCTATAATGACTGGTCATTTCAAGGTCATTTGAGGTCATTTAAAAATTTTTCAAATGACCAGGTTATTTGACATTACTGGGCAGCATAGCAGAAGTTTGTTTTGATTGGCTAAAATTAGAGTAATTATAATTGGCAACGATCTTTTTTTTATATGGGCAGCCGTTAATAGAAATCAAGCAAATCAATATTTGAAGAAAAATTAATTCCTTAACTTTCATAGCTCATATCTCAATGAATTTTAAAGCTATCTTAATGATTTAATATTCAAAAGAAAGCTTACGATATATGCTTTCTTTTGAATATTAAATCATTAAAATAGCTTTAAAATTCATTGAGATATGAGCTATGAAGTTAAGGAATTAATTTTTTTTCAAATATTGATTTGCTTGATTTCTATTGATGGCTGCCCATATAGTCAATTGTAATTTTTAAAGTACTTTTATAAATAAAAATCGTCATGTCATATGAAAAAATTTTTTGTAATACAAACCGAAAAACCAACTTGAATCATTGATATTTTACCTTTGGATTTTTTGTTTTTTGACATAGGATGCAGTTGGATGCAATAGTTTCAAAAACTAGCTGAGAAGTGAAAGTTTTAAAAGGTCGGAAGGTGCTTAAGTGACCTAAGCAATTAGTAAGTAAAAGTTGCAAGATTTTGCTTCAACTAGTTCTACTTATTTTCTATAAGCAAAAAATACTACATATTTGGAACTAATATTCCAAACTCTATTCTTTTATTATATTTAGGCCATAAGTAGTTTATAAATACAACATTTTATAGTAGCAGTGTTTAGAAATGTTCATGTATGTTATTATTCAGCAGATTGTATCACGAAACTTAGAGTAGTTGATGTATAATATATAGTATATTTATTGTAAAACAAATAATATTGTATACATTGTGAAATATATATTAGTTATTATGAATAACTTATAAGACACAATACACATCTTTAGAAAGTATTTGACTAATCTTTTGAAAGTTTCGTGAGTAATAAAAATTCGCCCAGGTATAGCCGATACTTAATCTGGGAAATGATCTATATTTTCTCCGGGGTATTTTAATAACCAATCAAAATGAACTTCTGCTATGCTTCACTGGGCAGCACACACTTATATATGATAATATAAGAGGTTGGTTACTTTACTACAATAAAACAACAATAAGAAACACAGTTTTTCTTAACCAAGAATACAAAGGTTTGGGTCAAAATCCAACAAACAAAATCCTGACAGGTCATAATCTCAACAAAAAAATCACAACAATCAAAAATTCTAACAATTAAAAAAAAGCATTTCTTGAGCAATTTTACTATAAAATTACCTAAATCAAACTCTAATCTAGGTGCTTACCCTAACTCTAACTTAAGCACTTACTCTAACTCTAACCTAACTTAAATAAATTTAATAATTTTTGTTGTTAGGATTGTCAGAATTTTTTTGTCAAATTTATAAACTGTTGGGATTCTATTTGTCGGGATTTGACTAGCACACAAATACAAGGTTCTACTAAGAAAATAAAGTATATTTTATAATATACAAGTTTTTATTATTCAGTAGGAAATAAGAAATACAAAAGAGAATTCAATTCTAACTAAATGTATTAAAGGATAAATCAAATTCAAAGGCAAAAGGAGTGAGCTTATATACAGTACATGAATTGTGAGTTACAATCTATACTATTAATAACTATTCTATTCTATTCCACAGACTATCTACTCTAATCAATTATTATTAAAAAGAGCAAAAAATAATTATTATGAAAATACTATAAGTAAAAGAGAAATGTAATACGAGAAATATGAATTTAGGATACATATAATTGTGTATAAATAATTAAAGATTTCATATAATTGGCATTAAATGAAGGTTGATAATTATCAAATTCATATGTTATTATGATAGCATTTTTAAGTATAACAATAGCATTATGATATTGTGGCCTTATAGCATTACAGCTTATAGCTCACAGCAATTATAGCAAAAATATAGTAATGCCTTTAACTGTATCAGTCACATGATTTGTCATGCAGATTATGAGGGTAAATTTTTATTTTGAAATTTGAGTGATTAATATGCATATAATAAATTCATTTTTCATAGTGTTACAAGCGGTATAGCCTTCTTAATATACCACTAGCAACATAGCACATGGCGACAGAGATCTTGTAGGGGTCAGAGAAGATATGAAGCAGTGTGGAAGTAGAATGTTTTCTCACTGTAGCAGTTCGATATATTTTACTCAAAGAACAGAAGTGTATTTAGTTGGGCAAAGATATATTTTATTTAAGTACGTTACAAGACTTTGCTACAAGACTATCTATAGGTTTTTGTGCCTAAAGAATTCCTATAACTAAAGAATTGCAAGGAACAAATCCTCCAGTTAAGGAGGGATAAAAGCTAGAGTTTATATATCTTTTAGAAATATATTCGTGTAAAAGTATAAAAGTGTAAAAGTATATAGATATAAAGGTATAAAGATATAAAGGTATAAAAGTATAAAAGTATAAAAGTATAAAGTATAAAAGTATAAAAGTATAAAGGTATAAAGGTTAAAAGTATAAAGGTATAAAGATACAGTATATGTTATACAAAAGTTAATCTATTATTATCCAATTAACTATTAATCTGTTTTTAATAAACTATAGTTCATTTTAATTGTAAAAACCTATAGAATCTAATGGTAATAAAATTAGAACTTCATTCTATAACATTTCTGTTCCCTTTTAGAACGAACTCCGTGAGTTCCTAAATTTAATAAACTTTTGCAAAATCTTCAAAAAGAAATATTTTAAGTACGAATCCAACTTATAAAATTCATATCTGTATCTTGTTATTCATTAAACTCTAAGTCCTTTGATAGTTTCTTTGCTTGGTTTCAGCACGTGATTAATTTAATAAATGTGGCTAAGATTTGAGGCTAAAAAATAGAAGTTTCTATTTTGGATTCTATTGCCTGAGTAATTGGTATACCTGGAACTTTTCCTGTTTCTAGTACTTTGTCTATTTTGGTTTTGTATCCCTTAGTGATATTTTTAGAATTGTTGGAGAAATTTCGAATATAGTAATAAGGAGTTAGAATAGTGATAGAAAAATTTAATATAGATGTTATGTCAACCTGGATTTACTTGTCAAATTAATGAGGGTGTTTGCCTGATTTTGGAATTAATTTGGAGATGCACATCCGTTATTATGCATAATTGTTGGAACTGATGATTCATACATGATTGTGCTTAAAAATCTTAATTGATAGTATACTTGTTATGGCCTTGTTTTTCTTGTACACCAAAGAATTTTATCGCATGTTAATTTTTGTAGTTCCCACATGTTTTGCATTTGTATTGTTCATGTACAAAAATTTTGCTTGAGAATATTTTGCAAAACTTGGCAAAACTTGTCAAAAATTTTGCTCAACATGTGTTTTGGCGATTTTATTGTTGCTTTCTCCCCATAAAAATTGTGAGATCTCTGCTAATTTTTAATTCTGTAAATTATTTCTCATCATTGTGATTTTCTCATTGTTGTTTACAGTTAATTGATTTTCCATTTTGGAATAATCATCTCTATTGTCCATTTCTATTTAAAATCTGTATCTCAAATGTTCTTTTTTTCAAAATTTTCGCTCAAAATCTTCCCCAGTTAATATTCCTTTTACTATTTCTTTTTATTGTCCTTTTCTTTTTCTAAAATTTTCTAATTAATTGTCCTTTTTCTCTTTTTCATTTAGATAGTTTTTCAAAGAAAAAACTTTTTGTTGAGCTTTCGCTTTGCCTTGCCTTTCTCCAGGTGTGTATACTTTTGGGCTGTGAGCTTAGTCTCAGCAATTGCTGTGTGTAAAGCTGGTCTTCTATGACTGGGTGAGCACCCTATATTGTGTTCTATAACCTCTATAGAGATAGAGATCGCCCCAGTAGATAATTTACCCTTATAACAGACGTTACATGACCATATATAGTAGGTCACGATGGTCAACCCAAAATTATAAAGCGTTAATTAATTTTACATTTTAATAAATTTCAACTATTAATATAATATTTGTATATAAATTAATTTCTACATTTTAATAAATTTCAACCGTTGAAATTAATTTCGGCATTTTATTTTTAAAAAATCTTTGGTGAAATTATTTTAATAATTTCTACTGTAAAAATTATATAAAAAAAATTTCTAACTTCGTCCGAAATTATCTGGATCATTAGGTTTTTCGTTTATAAAAAAACATCGAGCAACCAGGTTGTTATATTATTTGTGCAACTGCTAAAAATAAAATTAAAGTATCTTTATTTATTATTGTTATTAATTCCAAAGAATGCTTCATACACATCGTTCAATATATTGCATATTAATGCAACGCTTTACGACTCGGATATTAATCATAATGTTAACTCGGTGCAAATCCAAAGTTGCACTTACATGCTGTATCTAAATTGCTAATGTTAATACATAAATTTAATATAATTTCAGGGACCTATTTTGTCAGGTGCACTTTTATATGCACTAGTTTCCAAATTCATCGCGATAAGAGACGTGTGATTAAGGTATTAATTTTTAAACAATGTCAATCCACATGTTTTCTATCGACGGTGACCTATATCAATCATTTTTCATTGTTGTTGCTACTAAAATTAGAGCCAAATGTCATTAATTTAAAAGCAACTAAGTACTTCACTAGATTTAATGAAGGTCCGGCCTTTATATGATATTGTTATATTAAAACAATTTCGATTATAAGAATTAATCGTCGGGTGCAGTTTTTAGAATTGATTCATATCCTTACATTGAAATGCGCAACAATTCGTATAAGTTTGAAGAATTTTTATAAAAGTAAATGATATATTTGAATATGAACTTTAATGTATATAAATTATCCTACATCTTTTTTTTTTTTACAAATATATTATAGCTATTTTGTAGTGAAGATTTATACAGCTTTTTCATATATCAGGAATATTTCATATTTTTCTACTGAAAAGAATGAACGTGGAACATAAGTAAATTCCTCTCTAATTAGTTTTTTGTAAGATATCATATCTCAGCAGAAACATCTATTATTATGATGGGAAATATACATATATAAACCACTAGTAAAAGATGGACCATTACACTCAATTGCTCTTTACCCTATGAGAAATCAGTACACAGAAATGCACAAACAAATACGGTATTATATATATGCAAATACGGAATTAGTGATCGCTGCACGAAAGCTGCACGAAAACTGATCATCCAAAAAAATTTAAGATCCGTTACTACACGAAAAGTTGGAAAAGTTTGAATCTGTGCACTAGCTTGTATAATTTTATATTTTTGCACTAGTGTGTTTCAATTGTTAGTATCCTTAATGATAACATAATTTTGTGTATTGACATGACATGTTTATTAATATTTTTTAGAGATCATATAAATTCTGTGCACTTGCGTGTACATTTGTTAATTGTTTTAAAGGTCATATAAATTCCATGCACTTATGTGTACATTTGTTAATATTCTTAACAAATTATATTTAATTGTTAAGATCTAAATATATTACATTTAATCATTAAGAATCTTAACAATTAAATATAATTAATTTAGATCATTAAGAAACTTAACAGTTAAATGTAATTTATTTAAATTATTAAAAATCTTAACAATCGAATATAATTTATTTGGATTATCAAAATCTTAATAGTTAAAAATAATTTATTTGGTTGTTAAGAATCTTAACAATTAAATTAATTTATTTAAATTGTTAAGAATTTTAATAATTAAATGTAATATATTTAGATAATTTTCAACTTTATATATATTTTTTATTTTTTTTAAATAAAAAATTAAAATTGTTAATATAGTTAGCAAAATGAAGCCACATTGTTTTGAAATTAATGTTGGCTCTTTTAAATGCAGCTGCATTTAGTTTATTTTAATAGCAAACAATCATGGTTTTTTAGTTATTGAATAATTTTATTTTGTAGATTAAATCATTGCTAATGTTATATGCAATCTTTTATTTAATAGACAAATAAATAAAAAAGTTAATTCCGTCAATTTTGACTCAAAATCTTCTTTGAAAATTAGACAATAGTATATGGCTTGTTTCATTATTCTGTTTATATGAAAGCAAATATCATTTTACAAAATGATTATTTTGTCTATTTCAGTTCGTTGATATTAAGATATGGTTATTCTTACAAATTCAAAAATTAAAAAAAAAACACATTTTAATTAATTTTGCCTTATTTCAAAAATTCTCATCAATACAAATTTCTAGTATTGTTTGAGAGATTCATGACGATTTATATTACTATAATAATTAATAAAAAAATCTTCTGAAGATATTGATATTTAAAGAGCAAATATAAATACTTTTTATTTTTTTTGGTTTTCTTTTAAGTAAACCTGATCTTCAACATAATTTTAGCCAAATAGTGAATCCTTTATTTGTTTCTTAAATGAAAATTTCATATATTGGTAATAATCTAATAAATTTAAAAAAAGTAATTCAAAAATTTAAAAATGCTTGATATTGATATAGAAAAAATCCAGTTACAATATTAAATCTTTCTAGTTCAGATATAATTTATTGCATTAATTATATTAAAAATAACAGCTTTATTTTTTTTGAAAAAAATCAAGTAATTTTTTACTATCATACTATGTAATAATTTTTTAAAAAATAAAAAGTAATCATCTTGATTTTCACAAATAGCTAACTAACTTTGACATATTTTTATGCTAAGATTATTTGATTTTTTTTAAAATTAATATAATTATTTTTAAGATTCAAATATTTAAGAGTATTGTTCTTGCAAACTGTATTCACTAATGACTTTTCTCCTTTTAAGCTAAGATTATTATAACTAAAAACCAAAAATGTTAGCATGGAGTTCTTGCAAAGAACATTAGCTAATGCTTTTTCTTCTTTTGATTCAATATTGTTATAATCAAGATTCAGAGAAATCAATGTTATTCTTGAAAAGTGTATTTGCTAATGCTTTTTCTTCTTTTGGCCCAATATTATTAAAACCAAGATCCAAAAAAGTCAGTGTAGTATTTTTTGTAAAGTGCTTATTCTAATACTTTTTTTTCTTCTGATCCAAGTTTTTTATAGATAACAGTCAAAGAAATTAGTGTGAAGTTCTTGCAAAAAGCATCAGCTAATACTTTTCCTCCTTCTTATCTAATATTATTATAAAGAAGATCTAAAGAAATTAATGTCTTGTTCTTTTAAAGTGCTTTTGCTAGCAGTTTTCCTTTTTCTGGTCCTTAATTATTAAAACTAAAACTAATAACTAAAGAAGTTACCGTAGATTACCCAAAATAAGCAACCCCATAATTTTTTCAAAAATCTCAAAAAATTCGTTAGCAGTGCTATATATAAAACTTTTTTTTACTAAGTAAACTTCAAAAGTTCGATTAAGTAAAGTTGTTCAGCGCATAAAAATACACCTATAGTAAAAATTTGGTGTCATTTGGACAACCTTTTATTAGTATGTTTTTAATTTTTTCAAAAAACTCAATATCTTGAAAATAAGCAACTCCTCATTTTTTTGTGTAATTTTTTGGCCAAAAAAGGTAGCTTATTTTCAGGAATATACAGTAATTTGATGTTTTTGAAAAGTGCAACTATTAATACTTTATTTTCTTCTAATCCAGAATGTGATTAAGAGAATATTCTTGCAAGCACACTTGCTAATACTTTTTTTTCTCTTGGTTCTAGATTATTTAAACAAATATCCAAAAAGTTAGCATGGTGTTTCTGAAAAATACATTGACTATTGCTGTTCCTACTTCTGATCCATTATTACTTCTAATATTCAAAGAAGCTAATATAGTATTCTATATTGACTAATTCTTTTTTTATATAATATCCAATATTTAATTTAGGATTCAAAGAAGTCAAATTAGTATTTTATAAAGAATTTTTGCTAATACATTCATTGCATTCGACTTAAAACAATAATTTATTTCATATATATTTATATAAGTAACTATAGTATTCTCACAAAGATTTTAAATTTATTTGATTGCAAATAACTTTATTAAGAGATAAATATTTAAGACTCTTAAAAGTTCATAGGAGTATTACAATCAAAGAATTTAATAATATTTTTAATCTTAGATCTTTTATTATTATATTCTAGCTAATTTTTAATTTTAATATTCAAACTACTATCATAAATCAATGTAATATAACTTGTATATTCAAATAGTAGTTTTGGCCAATTGGAAGAAAATTTTAAAGAGATTAATAATGTTTGGTCTTTAGCATTTAATGTTAAAAATAATGTGCTTATAAGTTATTGATTTTTAAAATATTGAATTAGTTTGTTTCACAATATTAGTATTATAAGTTTATAGCAATAGTGGTTAACAAGAGAATATAAAATATATTTCTATAATTATTATGATTACCAATATCAGAAATTACTATAGATTCCTGAAAATATGCACCCTTTTTTTGAGTGATTTTAAGCCCAAAAAATTGAGGTAGCTTATTTTGGATTATACAGGTTTTCAAAAATTATGCTTGATAGTTAGGGTGTCCAGGATTATGCTATTAGCATAATTTAGCATAATTCAAGTTTGCTAGCATTATTATGCTAGCAGCAGACTTCAGCATAATTTACATTTTATAGTATGAAATTTAGCATAATTTGGATATTTTTGATAATAGATAGAGTAGCACTAAATTTTTAACAAAAATTGCAGTTTTAGCTATTATATACATATAGTACAAAAAATCGAAAAACTTTATTAATTTTATATAATATGTATAAAATAAAGATAGTATGCTAAATTCAGTAGTGACTTACATAATTTAAAATTATTTTTCAATATTTTATGTACCAACTAATGCATTTTTAAATTTTCTATGTATATTATAATACAGTATATACATATGTACATATTGTTACAGTACTGGAAGCCTTCTTTAATTCCGATAACGTAACAATCACACAGCTTCTGAGATCCTTTACTTTGGGCGTGAAGCAGTGTGCAAGAGGGAAGTTTAGTTTCTTTTATGTCTGTAAGAAACTACACACTTCTCTAAGGCAGTTCAGTATAAAACAACAAGAGATAATAACAGTTTATTAATTTAACAAGAGGGCTATTCCAAGGTGTCTGTTCCTTAGAAATCCCAAGAGATTATTTAATAAATAAAGAGGAGGGTAATTAATATAAAGGTAAAGATAAAATACAATGTCTGGATCTGTCTAAAACTAAGGGAAATAAGGTGGGTTTATATATCTATTGAGCTAAGCGTCGCTAAGCGTCGTTAAGCGTCGCTAAGCGTCATTGAGTGTCATTGCACATCAATTTCGCATATCACTATTACTAAATACAGTTATTACAAAATTTCCTTATTAAGTTCTAATTTTCAAACTAATTTCTACCAAAATTAAAACCTATTCTATAACATTTCTCTCCCCTTTAAGAACGAACTCCGTGAGTTCTAATTTGGGGAAGGACTTGAGAAAGTTCGGCATCAGTTAACCTCGTAATCATTGTATAAGTAATATAGGTTGTTCGAGAGATATTTTCTAGAGGTCGATTAGAGAAAAGCAATTTCATCCGTTTGGCACACTTCCATGTGTCTCAGGCTCTTCTTTCTCCTTGAGTCTTCTCAATTATTGTTTGAATATCTTCATGAGCATCAGGGTACTTGTCTATAAGGTTACCAAGATAATAATAAGCTTCAAGCAGTTTAGTTTGGTCTTGTCTGTTTCTAGTCCGAGTTTTAATTCGTTTGAGAATTTTCTGCAATTTCTCCTGATACGTTATTCTAGTATATGGAGGGGTAGAGGTCTGAGTTAGAGGTCCACAAGGTTGGATAATATCTTGTATAATCCTGCTTAATTTTTCAGGTAATGGGGCAGGAGTGACTTCTTCTTGATTAGTAATTGGAACTGTTAATGTTTCTTTGGATTTCTTCTTGTATAAATTCTTGTTCATTAGGAGGTACAGAATAAGGATAGGAACGAATAGAGTGTACATCCTCAGTATAGATTCGGTGAGTAACCAAGTTGGTTCGTCCTAGCTCAGTTATATCATTTGCAAAGAGGTCTGCAAATTCTTCTAATAATTTCCGAAAAGCTAGGCCTTGTTCTTTATTAAGTGGTCCAATATTTAAAGAGGTCTGGGTCGATAGGGTATATTCTTTATGTTCAAGGATAATAATATTTACAGATCTGGGTATAAGGTTCTGGTCTGGGTCGACAGGTAGTTTATGATCCTGCCTAGGATTCTCTAAAAATTTTGACAAAGTGTATTCAAGGCATTAGCCTGTTGGTGAGCATTTTGGGCTTTTTCTTGGAAAAAGCGTAATAAAGCAGCATTGGTAGTTTCCAAGATTTCAATTCTTGCTTGTAATTGTTTTATCAGTTGGTCTTGTTGTTGTACTTGTAGTTGAAGCTGATAAAACTGTAAAACATCATCAATTTCCTTAATTGTTTTTTTAGCAGGTGGTGAGTAAATTTCTGGGTCTGGAAGTTTGCAATCATCACAATATCCTTGATTTGCATTCAATTCCTCTTGGTGTTTAACATGTAAACATTCCTGGCAGAGGTCAACAGGAACTGTAAAGTTTCTTCGAAGTACAGCGAGGGCATACTTCTGGTCATAGTCTGGGTAGCTAGTATCGAAGGATTCATTAAAATTGCTTGTAGAAGGTTAATATCATTTTCTGATAATAGGTCTGATCCAGCTTGCAAAATAAGTTGCATTTCCTCATAGCTCCAAGGTTGAGTTATGCGGTCAGAGGTTAGAGGTTTTAAAGCCTGGGCGATGGTCTGGTCATTTTTATCCAAGAGAATCTTTGCAAGTCGGTAAATTCTGGTCTGGTTCATTTCATATTGGTGTCCGGCATTCTTTGTTGATTCAGTATAACGTTTAATTCAGGTCCAGAGGTTATAATTAGGATTATACTGAACATCCTGGCTAGCCTTGTATGCATAGAGGTGTTCCAATTCACAAAACCATAATTCTTCCCAAAGACTGTCTAATTGACACATTCTAGGTCTTGTATCAGCTTTATTACATACATTGCAATTAACAAACATTCCACGTCCTTCACCTTGGGTGAAAAAATGGATACTTCTAGGGTCTTCTCTGTCTAGAGCACAGTGAAAGTCAGAATAGCATCCAGGGTATACAAGTTTCTCTTCAAGAAGTCTAAGGACTTCAGGTCTGTTAGGAACTTTACATTGACAACAATGGTGGGTACGGCGAGTACTATGGTTAGGTAGACGATTACTATCAACTTGATCAAGAGTGCATCCACAATGATAAACCAAGTTTTGTCTTTTCCAAGTGGCAAGAGGACAGTAGGCTTCAATATATCCTAATGTACTGCATCCTCTGCAGACATTATTGGGGCAGTCCCTATATAGGTGGTTGGAGTCATGACAAGTAGGGCAGATGGTATGTCTCGGGGCTTGTTTAGGGCATTTAACAGCGATGTGGCCAAATTTCTGGCATCGGTTACATTGGTTGGTAGGACAATTTGCAAAGAGGTGGTCAGGAGACCTACAATTCCCACAGACACATTGTTTAGGGGCTTTTTTGTTTTTCTAGCGAGAATGATAAGTAGTCCATTCATTTTCTTCTGGTGAGAGAGATTGGTCTGAGTCTTCTCGATCAAAAGTATAAGCTTCTTGAGGATACAAGTATTCTTGTTTATAAAGGTCTAATTCATCTGGTGCAGTCACAGTGGGTTGACTGAGTAGAGGTTGGTTACTTTCATAAGTAGTAGGAATAGTATGTTTCTTGTTTTCCCATTTAAAAGTATAACAGCCATTTTCCAATTATAATTTGCTTCCACTTTTTGATTCCAGTCATTGCCTAAGAGAAGAGAGTAAGAAGTAGTGTCTACTACTTCTACAGTAAGAGGGATAGTAATGTGATCAATTTTAATTGGCAGGTCTTTTATAATCCCTAAAGGCCGAGTGGAAGTTCCAACTGCAGGAACAATAAGGCTGTTAAAGGCCTTTTCAATAGTCAATCCAAGTTCCTTGACTGCCTTGTGAGCAATCATGCTAATTGAAGCACCACTATCAATAATAGCTTGATAGGGTTTATTCTGAAGAGAGACATTACATTTGACAGGTGTAGTGTATGCAGGGGTTTGAACAAGATTGGCATTTTTGGCTTCCTCATAAAGGTGAGTAGCCAAGGCACCTCGGATAGATGGATTATTGAGTAGTGTTTTCCACTTGCTAGCAGTAAGAGAGGGTGTCTGAGTCGGAGTCTGATTCTGTGTAAGGTAATCAACACTTCGATGATAAGGAGAAGAAGATCGATTAGAAGAGTTTTGGAAAGAGCGATAGTTATCATCATTTCGGCTTCTATAATTATTATTCCTAGATTGGCTTCTAGGTCGAGAGTTATTATGACTGTGAGAACGGTCTCTGTTATTGGAATATCGGTCAGAAGAGCGACTATTTTGGTCTCTATTTTGGTTGTTATTTCTGTTCCGGTTATTGTTATTATTATTACGACGAGAATTGGATCCTTGTCGATGGTCCTGTTTTCTACTATTACAATCACGAATAAAATGTCCAGTGCGTCCACAATAATAGCAGATAGGTGGCTCTTTCATTCGAGGGGTTTGGGCACGGTTGTAAGCATAATTAACAGAAGAGGTAGGTGTGGTCTGTGTCTGGGCTAAATTAATACTAAGCTTAGCAATTTGGTCTGTAAGTTGTTGAATAGCTTGGTCGGTATTGGTGGTAGGGGTAGTCATTAATTTTCCAGTTTCCTAGTGGAGGGCTACTTCAATAGCTTGGTCAGGGTATTAGGTATAGCAGCTTGAACATTAACTGCATACTCAGAACGTAAGCCTTGGATAAAAAGTTGTTTAACAAAATCAGCGAGAAAAACACCGGTTGGGTCCACTTTCTTTTGCAATGTACGAAATCGGTTGACATATCCATCTACCGTCTCTGTGGGTCCTTGCTTAATCTCGAAAAGTTGTTTTTGCCAAAGGGTTAGTAGTATAGAAACGTGCCTTAAAAAGATGCTGGAAACTTCAGTCCTGGTTATTGTCATCATTAAAAGCATTGGGCACCGGGTTTAAAGAGGTATACCAGTCTAGAGCAACACCTTTAAAGTACACAGGAGCAAGTTGAAGTTTCCATTCAGCACTCTATCGGTTAGCAGTAGTGGCTCTTCGAAATTTCTTCAGCCAGTCAGCAGGGTCTTGGGTTCAGTCACCGTAAAAATCTGCAACAGTAATAAGAGTTTTCTCAGAGCCTTGTCCAAGAGCATTGGCAAGATCAGTTATTGCTTGTGCAGCAGCTTGTAAAGCTTGATTACCCATTAGATTTTCTGGTTGGTTAGGAGGTAAGATAGGGTTTAATTCTTCAACAAGAGGTTGTAAATTTATTTCCTCAAATTGTGGAGGAGAGTCAGCTCTAACAATAGTAGCGTCTTGGTTTTGAATATAATGGTCGAGAGGGTCAATTAAATTTTGGTCGTTAAGAGGAGGGTATTAAGTAATGGAGGTGTATTGGCGTGGGGTAACGTTTATATCTAAATTAACAGTTGGGTAATATTCAGTTACAAGAGGAGATGGAGGAACAGTTGTGCGAGCAGGAGAAAAGGTTTGTTGTAAATAGCGAAAGAGGCGATTTCGTGGAGGAGGAGTAGTTTCTCGAGTATAATGATATGGAATTTCTGAGATAGGTGAAGAAGGAAGTGCAAGGCTTGGAGGGATTGGTATATAAGTATTAGTGGAAGAACCAACACCAGTATCAGCTAATTGTTCAGGTCCTAAGGTGAATATAGATCTGGGTGGAGAAACGTCAAAATTTAATTCAGTTCTTCCTAGTTGATTTTGAAAATTGAATAGAAGGTTTTCAGTCCTTGGTCGAGTTGAAGCAGGTGTAGAAGGTAAGAGGTCCTCGATGTGAAGATCAAGTAGGGTAGCTTCAAAATTAAGAGGTAAGGTAGGTGCAAGAGTATAGGGGGTATGTGCAAGGAGTAGACCAGCAATAACTTCTTTTGGGTCTAATAGGTCGTTGTTATAGCGGCAACTAAAAACAATATCTCGAGCAGCAGCTCTAGCAGTATTATAATCAGTAGCAGCAACTAAAATACAGTAAGAGTCGTTTGTCTTTTGTGAGTATTGGGTAGCAAAATAATTGTCTCGATACGTTCCCCAGAATCGGCGAAAGGGACGGTATAAATTAGCAACAGGGTAACAGATGGTACAGGATAAATCAGGATGGTAGGCTTGCAAAACGTCTACTGCAAGTGAGGAAGGGTGACTTGTTTCGTGTACTTCAATTTGTTCCTGTATAGTTCATATGCTCTATTCATATAGAGAAGGCAGTTCCCGAGTCTCAAGGAAACTAATAAAGAATAATAAAATGTATCTCCAAAATAAAAGGTTAGTAGTAAGTTGTTAACAAAATTTTTAATCTTCAAAATATAGTAAATAGTTAATATCCAACAAAAAGAAAATTCCAAGTAAGTAGTAAGAGAATAATAAGAGTGCAATTAAACAGCAAGAGAGTTAGTAACAGCCAAAAAAATAAAAATTTCTGCCAAAGTAATAATAAGATTTCCAAATTCTTCAATAATATCCAATAATTTAAATAGGTTTCCGCCGGAAGGCACCAAATGTTACAGTACCGGAAGCCTTCTTTAATTTTGATAACGTAACAATCACACGGCTCCTGAGATCCCTTACTTTGGGCGTAAAGCGGTGTGCAAGAGGGAAGTATAGTTTCTTTTATGTCTGTAAGAAACTACACACTTCTCTAAGGCAGTTTGGTATAAAACACAAGAAATAATAACAGTTTATTAATTTAACAAGAGGGCTATTCCAAGGTGTTTGTTCCTTAAAAATCCCAAGAGTTTATTTAATAAATATAGAGGAGGGTAATTAATATAAAGGTAAAGATAAAATACAATGTCTGGATCTGTCTAAAACTAAGGGAAATAAGGTGGGTTTATATATCTATTGAGCTAAGCATCGCTAAGTGTCGTTAATTGTCGCTAAGCATTATTAAGCGGCACTAAGCGTCGTTAAGCATCGCTAAGCGTCGTTAAGCGTCGCTAAGCGTCGTTAAGCATCACTAAGCATCATTAAGTGTCATTGCACATCAATTTTGCATATCACTATTACTAAATACAGTTATTACAAATTTTTTTTTATTTAGTTCTAATTTCTTAACTAATTTCTACCAAAATTAAAACCTATTCTATAACAATATATATGAACATGATATACTTCAATTGTATTTACTAAATACAGAAATATTTGAATTTAAAATAATATTTCCTAGTTACTTTAAAGAAGATTAATATGTTATATTTTAAATAAATATAATTCATAAATAGTTATTTTTAAAATTTTATATTATAAAAACTAAAATTATAAATTTAATTTAAAAAAAAATTTTTTAAAAATTCATTAGCATAAAAGCATAATTTTATATTATTAGCAAGCATAATTTACTATTATTAGCAGCAGAATTCTGGACAATCTACCGATAGTATAGGTAGCTTATTATCAGGTATTATCTTTTTAAAAAAATTCTCACACATTTAAACTTGTACAAACAGGTTTTGCACATATATACCAGCATGTGCATTATTAAACATAGTTAGTGTCTATGCCATATTTGGGGTTGTCTAAAGCCATGTACCCACATGACATTTTCATATAAATCAACCAAATGAAGTTGTGAAATTTTGTTTACACAGATCAGCCTGAAGAAGTTAAAAAACAAAAAAAATGCAAGAATATAAAAACGGCATTCTAAACCTATCTTGGGCATTGATAAAAAATGTCGAAAAGGTAATTTTACCTATATTGGTTCTAACCCTAACCCCAACCCTAATACTAAACAGACTCTAATACAAATTTTAACTAAAATTTCAAAAAATCATGTGGGTACATGGCTTTAGCCATCCTCATATTTGGCTCTATATTTAATAATGCACATGCTAGCACTTGCATATGTTAAATTTTTTAGCATTTTTTTAATAGTTTTTTTTAAATTTTTTTATTTATTTTTTTTTATATTTTTTAATAGGTTTTTAAATTTTTTTTATTAATTTTTTTTTAAAATTTTTTCTATAATTTTTTTATTTTTTTTAATGTTTTTTTTTATTTTTTTATTTTTTTTTAATGTTTTTTTTTTATTTTTTTATTTTTTTTAATGAAAAGTCTTTGTGCCACCCGGGTTGGTATACCACCCTGTCCAAATTAAATAGTAATTTGATGAAGCACTCACCATAGGGTTAGGGTCAGTCAGTCAATTTAGTATTTAATTTGGATAGGGTGGCAGTGAATTATTTACCACCCCGGGTGGCACCAAGATTACTCCTTTTTTTAAATTTAAAATTTATTTTTTATTTAATTTTTTTAAATTTTTTTTTTACAATTTTTTTTATTTTTAACAAGTTTTTTTATTTTTTATTTTTTTTAAAATTTTCAAATTTTATTTTTTCTACGATTATTTTTATTTTTTTATGTTTTTTTTAATGTTTTTTAAATTTTTTTATTAAATTTTTTTATTTATTTTTTTGATTTTTTATTTATTTATTATTTTTATTTTTTTAATATTTTTTCATTTTTTTAATATTACTTTTTATTCGATTTTTTTTTGATTTTTTTTATTTAATATATTTATTTTTTATTTATTAGCATTTTTTTATTATTTTTATTTTTTAAATTTTTTTTAAATTTTTTTATTATTAAATTTCTTTTACATTTTTATTATTTTATTTTTTTAAATTTTTTTTAAATTTTTTTATTATTTATTTTCATACCTCATAAAAATTTTAATTAAAAAAAATCATATATATAAACTTTATTTTTTAAGCAAAAATATTTATTAGATTATCAGATTTATTAATTTGAAAAAATTTTTTTACAATTTTTCATTAATATCAAAATCATTATCCTCACTTATTTCCTCATCCAACAAAACTATATTATTATCCGATTCTATATACTCTTGTACTTTTGCAAGCACCCTTTTCCAAAACTCAACTACTACTTTTGGATTTATTTTTTTTTGAAAGCTTGCAAAAGCTTATTTCTCAGGTCTAAAAGATTCGAATGTGGGCCCTATCTTGCTATTTTGTTTTTTATGATCACCCATATGCTTTCAATCGGCTGGAGCTTATAGTGGTAGAGTAGAGTGAAACTAACCTGATGGCCATATTGTTTGGCTATTTTAATACAAGCAAATAGAACTTTTGCTTTATTCTGTTAAACAAGTTCTAAAAGTTTAGCCCATAGATTATTATAAAAAGAAATTTGATGAGTATTTAACCATTCAATTATTTCATTTTTTCATACTTGAAGTTAGAATTTTTTCAATTCGTCATTTATGTTAACATGTACTGTCTATATGAATAATTGATGTGCTATACGTTTTACTTATTGTCTCACAAAGTGTTGCAAAAAGATCTTCAAACACATTAGCATTAAACTTTCCATGATAGTCTACTTGATCAGGAACAATGCCAGAATTTTTGACAATATCTGGAACATCATTCTATACTTCAGTATCATTCCTTCTTCATCCTCGAGTTCTAGATAGTTTAGCTGCTAGATTCCATACATAAACCAAATTTGGAACAAGTTCACTATGTCCCTTATTAGTACCAACATTTTGATAGACAGCAATTGTACTGAAGATTATCAACAATGGACTATGCCCTGATGTTAAAATGATACCTTGATGAGGAACTTATGTTTTTGATGACATATAGTGCAAATGTAAGTATAACTCATCGAGAAAAATTTCTGAAAAGTGTGGCACATTATTGGTACCTTCTATGTTTGCAAAATGGTAATGAATGTAATAACAGCGAAATGCAACATTGGCTGGTAACTTATGGAGGATATTTCTTCGTTTTCCTTTTTCATAATAATATCCTAACTTGTGTATTAATCTAAGAAGTTGCTATTTGGAAGTAAATAACCATTTTTAGTAAGAAATTGTAGTAAATATAGTATAGAAAGTTTCTGTCTGTCTTTATTACTTTCTAAAATATGTATTTGCAAAAGTAATGCAATATCTTCATTTGGTTCTAATTTGGATGCCTGATTTTTGGTTGGATGAAAAGGTACCCACATTTTGCTTATTCTAGTTAGACAACACCATGCCAACTGTACTCATATAAATGCCAGAAACTAGGGCAACCTGCTTGCTTAATGTAAATTTTTGCTTTTGTTTGGTTATAGAAATATCGCTGGAAAGGTATCTATGAATGTTAATTACCATCCAATTTTCATTGTCAGTTAACAGTAGATGCGTTCGATTTTTATAAAAACTGGACATGGGAAAATTAAAAAAATTGGTAAAATAAATATGTTTGAATATATTCTATCAGCCTTATGAATTTTAACTTATATGGGTCAGTACATATTTTTTTATTATTATGCTAATTATAACCTTTTATATTGAGATACGAACCTTTTTGCACTAGACTATAATTTAATATTAATTTTTATTTATTTATTTATTTTATTAATTTTATTTTTTTTAAATGTAAGTTAGTATACAATTTATTTATTATTTTAATTAATTTTTTTTATTTAATTTAATAATTTATTTTTTTAATTTATTTTTATTCTTATTTAATAAAAGTTTTATTTTTTTTATTTTATTAATTTATTTATTTAATTTTAATTTTAGTACATTAACTAACGGAATCAAGTTAGCGTGAGAAGAAGATATTAGTATATATACACATATACAATCATAAATAAGTATACAAGTATGCAAATTTTCAGTTAGGAAATAATAACACGATATTATGACAGTAAAAAAACAAGTTTCCAAGTAATACTTGTTATTTTCCTACTGGGAAAATAATAAGCATTACTGAAAACTTGTTTATTCACTAATAAAGATTGTATGATTGTATGTTGTATAGATTTGAGAGATAGCTTATTTTTAGAATAAAAAAATTACTATTGTTTTCAGCTTAAAAATATGGGTAGTTTATTTTCAGGTATTAGAAGTTTTTAGATTTTTTGCTCAAAACCAAGGTAGTTGCTTATTTTCGGAGTAGCTTATTTTCAAAAATCTATGTATTAAATATTAGATAATAACACTAATTCATTAATGTTATTATATTGAAAAAATGAACAAAAAATTTTAGCAGTAAATGCATATATATATATTAATTTATATCAAAATAAAGTTTGTTAATTATTGTTTAAAAATCTAAATTCAAAAAGAATTTCTTTAATAGTACATGCAAGCATTTAAGACTGTCTTTCATTTATGTTATTGGCTAATTTGTGTTCAATTAAATCAAAGAATTCATTTTTTAGAGTCGATATCACTATACAAACAAGGTATAGGATAAATGCAGTAATTTAAATATATTTGTGATATAAATAAATTAATTATTAATTTTTTATAAGAGATAAAAAGTTGTTATAAAATAATTTTTTGCAATAACAAAATAGTATTGTCAATAGTTTTATATAGAAAAATGCTATCAATTTGACAAAATTGACAATTGAACAATAATGAAACTATTAATGATAAACAAAATTATTATATTAAAAAAACAGCAAAAAAATTAAAAGTTTATTTTAAAATTTATGTTTTTTGAAGTGCTACAGATAAATGTCCAAAACATTATATTAATTTTCATATTACTTGAATTTTTCACTAATACTTCATCTATTTTTATTTCTAATATGTTCATTATTTTTATAATTCTGAATCTAACTACCAATTTTAAAGAATTAAATAGCATTATGCTGCATTATGGTTATGCAATTTATATCAATTTATTGATACTATTAATTATATTAGTAAATAGCTTTGATTAATTTTCTATTTATATATATACTGTACATAAAGCAAAAATAGAGGTTGTTTATTCGTTAAATATTATTAAATATCTTCAGATTTTTTTTGTTTAGAGTTTATAATAATATAAATCTTTAAATATTATTAAATATCTTTAGATTTTTTTGTTTAGTATTTATAATAATATAAATCTTTAAAAGTATATTGAAAACTTATTAAAAAATTTTGAAAATAAACTACAAAAACTAAATAGAAATTGAACCTCAATAATTTGCAAAATGTTCATTTTCTAATATCAACAAAGCAAAATAATATTATTTCTAATATGACTATTATATGCTACTTATTAATTTCTGTCAATTTAGAATTGATATATAGGCCGGTATTAATAGAAATTAGACAGATTAACATTTAAAAAAATTAATGCTTTAACTTTTATAGTACATATCTTGATAAATTTCAAAGATATTACTAAAATAGAACCCCAAAATATACATAGATAGGTCATGTATTAATTTGCTTATTTTTGGTAGTTTTTATACAAATATTTTCTATTTATAGTAATTTTTTGCTTATTTTTAAAGTATTTCTGCAGATCTTTTTATTTTTAGTAATTTTATAATTACTGGCCTATTTATATAAATTTCGAGGTCCTACTATAATTTACTAGTTAAAAGAAAGCTTAAAACATAAGTTCTATTTAACTACAATTGCTTTGAAATTCATCAAAATATAAGCTACAAAATTTAAAATATTGGTTTTTTTAAATATTAATTTGCTTAATTTTATTAGTTCAGCCTATAATTTGCTAATTAATAAATGTTGTGGCTAAAGCTGGAAACAGCTAAAGCTAGAAATTTTAATTATTTTAATATAAAATTTTAAAAAATATTTGGGCCTTTTGTTAGGAGTTTTTTTTATAGGGTTAGCTTAGATTTAGAGGTAGATTTAATAATAAAAGAGTTTTTAATTAGATTTTAGTAGCACTTATATTTTTAAATCAAGATCACTAATTTTCAGTTTTAGCCATTTTTAGCTTCAGCTGTGACAATAAATATTGTATGTAATTTGTAAATCAGTATGTATTTGATTAATTAAAAAATTTGTTTTATATAATTACTATTGCTATATTATCTAATGATGAGAATAAAAAAGGTATTTATTTCAATTTATAGCTATCCCTCTCTATAGTTATATCCATATAGTTATACCTCTATTTAAGTGCCAATATTGTGCAACAGTTTTAAAACATAGTAAATTACTTCATTAGGGGTGTACCATTTATCACATAATATTTTTTACTTAGTAGCTATTTCTATCCATATGTAGCATGATCACTTTATCTAATTCTAATTGATTAATATAATATATTGACATGATTACCAGTATTTGAAATTAGTATTCTCTAAGTTCTTATGAGAACACTGTTATAAATTTGTGCACAGTAAATTTTTTACTGTTACTATTAAAATTTTTTTGAGAACAATAAAATAAAAATAAAGTTCTCATAAGTAACTACATAATATTGTAAAATAAATAAATATATCAAACTAGTTAAAATAATTTATTATCAAAATTATTTAGTTGACATCTAATTACTATAGCATGTATGAAAAAATACTTTAATGTATATTCATATATAGATGCATTAATAGAATTTTTATATTAATCTAATACTATTTATACTTCTATTAATAATACAGAATATTAGATATTATAATGTAAAGATAAAAAAGTACATATATTTTCAATATATATATATTATATGATATATTTTTAATTTTTTTGCTTTTTTTAATAAGTATAAATGAAAATATAACCAATATGTTGAGAACACTTATAGCTATTATGCTGTTTTATGAGAACAGTGTTTGAGTCCAAAATTTTAAACACTGATGATCACTACCTCTAACTATGTATACATGTTAAAAATCATGTGATAAATAGTTTGACCTTATAGTTACAAATTACTAATAATTACTATCTCTACAAAAATTTGATTTTTTAACAATTTTATTAATAATTAACTTTTACAATAGTTACCAATTTCTAACTAAATACAGATTATAAAATCTGATTGGCCAATATTCATATTTATATATATTTAAAATTATATATATTTAAAATTATTTATTAAAGCTTCTTAAAGGTTTAATAGCAAATAATTTTTGATCCAAAAGCCAGGACTCTAAAATATACATAAATAGGTCAGGTTAATTGTAGGGTTACTAAAAAAGAAAGATCTGCAGAAAAAACTTTAAAAATAAGCAAAAACATTACTATAAATAGAAAAGATCTGTATAAAAAACCTCAAAAATAAGCAAACACATACCTGACCTATCTATATATATTTTGGGATCCTCAAAGGCCTGATTTGGATAAAACAACTACCAAATATTCATCTTAATAAGATGATTCTAATGAGCTCAAAATTATTAAAACTAATTACAAGTTTCTGAAATGTTAAAGATTTGTGTCACTTTATGTGTTTAAGAATTAATTAAATTTAAACATCTGAGTAAAAAATTCTTAGTAATTTTGGGTACTGTAATTAGACTTGGATAATTGTAAACTCTAGTCTTTTTGGGAATAACAATAATTATGAATTTTTTTAGGTATTAGATAATTCAGTAAGATTATTTCTGATTTTGTGTTAGTAAAAGTTCACTTAGTGAACAAATAAACAAATAAACAAATATAAAAAGGACAAATCTACTTATAACACACTTATTTGTAATAGCCTTATTTATAATTCAAAATTTTACTAAAATAACTCTATAGTACTTTTCTTGCAATTCTGTTTTAATTTTAACTCTAACCCTAACTTAACCTTACTTTAATATTAATATTGCCTTATAGCTATTATGCAACAGACTATTATTAATAGACTTTTTTTAATAAAAATTTGGCATCAAAAATCAGATATAAGAAGATAGTTTTTTTATAGCTGATTTGAAAATTAGTGGGACACTTGTAATGATTATTCAAATTTTGATAATTATTTTTTAGTAATAATTAGATATAGCTGCACAGTGTGTGATGCTGCAAAGACCAGTATGATCTTTATTTTGTTTAAGAGTTATATTTTTCTATCAGGTGATACCAGATGAGATTAGTAGAACAAATTGAAAAAATGGGCCAATAGGTAATATAAAATGAAAAAACTATGAACAGAATTTAAATAATTACATTAAATTTATATGTTTTCTTGAAATATAGTTATTAAAGTGAACAAATTAAACTTTATACTGATTTTGGTTAAGATCACATAAAGCTAATTTTTTGGTTTGTATAACATGGACTCTAAAAATATGGGTTAGTCAGTTGGATTTTTTTTAAATTAACTATTAATTAACAGAATAATACTCACATTTAAGATTATACAAGGTTAATTTTTTCTTTTGCACAATAAGAAATCAAAATTTTTGGGTTAGCAATTATATTTTTGCTAGTAGTTCTATTGGACAATTATGGAAAATTAAGGCCCCATTACTAGATGAGAATATCCAAAAAAATAAATATCAAAAATTAAACAATTGGCACAATTGAGATCTAAAAAAAAATTAAAAAGTTGAAAAATAAATTAGCAATATAAAACATAAATTAACTTTCATGGCCTAATCATCAAATATTAAAGTAAACAGAATTAAACTCATACTCAACTAGAAATACAATCATTAGGAGCATGCCATTTATCATGTAATTTTTGCTATCATATCTATATATTATATTAATAAATCAAAATTAGATAAAGTGATCACACCATATATGAATAAGGATAGCTATAAGTAAAAAGTATTGCATGATAAATAGCATGCCCCTTAAAGTAAACTAAATTAAATTTTATACTCACCTCTTGTACTGTCATCATAGCTATAGTGTCTATTTACCAAATGAGAGACTCTTGCATTGTCTGAATGGTCATAGAACCAACAAGCAATAATATATTGCTCTAAAAAAAAGGATAATCTTTTAGTAAGCTGATTTCAAGAACCAGACTAAATTACAACATTAAACAGATAACAACTGCATCTAAGGTTGAGGTAATAAATTGAATACATAATTCACAAAGTCTTCCAATCTTGCATTTGACACACTCACCAAATTACTGTAGCATCTGTAATTGTTATTATGAAGAAATCTGCATACCAACAGTTACTTTAAAGACATTATGACATTTGCTTAACTAGCAAGCTTATTTTACAGACAATTAGTTTACAAACAAGTTTATTTCATAACTAACCAATAACATATATAACTTGATTTTATATTTAATCCTAATGACAATAATTAGAATTGCTTTGCAAATTGATCACATTATTTTTGAGAAATTACAAATTATTTAAAAATTATTATAGGGGCTAAGGCAGGACAAAATTAGTTACTAAGCAAAAGACAAACCCAAGATCAAAAAAAAAACAACAAAAAATTCTTATGAACAATCAAGCTATAACAAAATGCAAAATTTCAATTTAAAATTTTAATTTTTTATAATAATAAATTTCATGTATTATATAGTCATAATGATCATCAAATATAGTCATAATCATGATTCATTGACATCTATTTCATATTGATTAAAATTTACATAATATTTAACACACAATATGGTTTCATGTTTTAATAAGGCAGATTTGTATGTAAGTAATTAAATCATAATAATGGCTATAATCATTCGTGAAAAAAAAGAAAAAAATTTCAAACTCAAATACCATTGAGCCCATCACTCAACTAACAAAAATCCCTTTGTGTATTAAGAAGTTACAGGCAAATTTGCATGCAAAAAGTTATATAAAATTTTTAAAAAATTTTTTTATAAAACTTTATTTAATTCTTTAATATAGTATTTTTTTATATTTAATTCTTTAATATAGTATTTTTTTAGATTTATATTTTGTTTTTGAATGATAAATTTTTATAAATAACTATATTTTATATAAAATTATACAAAGTTAAAATTATCTATTGTTATAAAATATTGAAAATAATTTAAGTTTTAAAATTTAAAAAAATTTTTAAATAAATTTAGTCCCCAAATCATCATTATAATTTTTATTTTAAGTTTACTAATATAAAAAAATTAACATTTTTTTAAAAAAAATTGGTTAAAGTTGGTTTAATGTACTATATTTATGTATATTAAAATTATTATTATTATATTAAAAATCTTAAATATTGAATAACTTTTGATCTACTAATCCGTTTTGGATGATTTAACTCCAAAATGATTATCTCAGTGAGATGATTCTAATGAATCCAAAATTGGTAAAATCCAATTACAGGATCCTAAGATCGATAAAGATTTGTAACATAAATAAATCATCATCGATCTTAGGACCCAGTGTTCAAATTTTTAACGATTTTAGGTTCATTAGAATCGTCTCATTTAGACGATCATTTTGGTAGTTAAATCATACAAAACGGTTCAGTGGATCAAAAGTTATTCACTATTGAAAATTTTAAAATTTTTGATGTAATTTTATATATAGGCAAAAATATAATTTTTAGTTAGTAAAAATTTTTAATTTAAAATTAATATTTTGCCAAGATATTGTATAAAGCTAACTGGATTATTTTAAATATTTTTTAGGGGGCTCTTTTATATCTCTTTTTTAGCAATTATACAAAAAATAAATTTTGCAAGCAAATTTGCCTGCATAACACACAAAGGAATAATCAAAGTAATGCATAAACTAGAATATTTTAATATTTAATATTTATCAATCATAAGTTTAATTTTTCTTCATACACTATATACATACATACAACACTTTTCAAATAACAACAAGGTTCTACTTAGAAGGAGCTGTGAGTTTGAGTTGGCATAAGTAGTTAAAGATGGATAACAGTCTAGTGATAATTTTTGTGCATTAATTTTTTTAATTTGTATTTGTAAGTTATATAATTAGTAATTAGATGATAGAGAAATTATGTAGTGATATGTAAGGTTATGTATTCATTAGGTAAGCATGTGTAGTAATTTTTTTGGAGAAATGGTCAGATAGTTAATAGTAATTGTTATGTATATTTGTGGAGTTTTTATAAAGTGTGGAGTAGTGGATAGTTTCAAATAGTTCATAGGAGTAAGGGGTTTATGGATGATAGTGAGTAGTTTTATGAAGTTGTATTGTATTTCTTGAAGAAGAAAATTATTGTATTTGGATAGATTGTTGTATAGTGAGTGGTACAAATGCATGATTGCGTTATCAGTATATAATTGGATTAGGGGTCATAATGGGTCGGGTTGGGTTGGGTTTGGGCCTGACCTGGGTTAGACCCGCCTCATGTCAAACCCAACCCAGGTCAGACCTGCCTCATGTCAAACCCGACCTGGGTCAGACCCGCCTCATGTTAAACCCGACCCGGGTCAGACCCGCCTCATGTCAAACCCAACCCGGGTCAGACCCGCCTCACGTCAAATCTGACCCGGGTCTAATCCAACCCGACCCAAGCCAGGTTAAACCTGGGTCAGATTATAGCTGATATTAATTATAGCAAATAATAATGGAAGAGCATCGATACTTAAAGATAAAAATGGTCATAATGGTCATAATGAGTATAATTAGTTAGCTGCGCAACACAGTCGTGCTAAAACCAGGAACGTGATGTAATGTTATCTTGCTCAACTGGTTATCAATTTATAAACATCTTACTTGGAACAAGACACACACTGAAACAACTTTCAGGCGTAACTATATGCTTCTCTTCTCTTTATTTGTTGCAGTCAAAAGACTAACTTTTGTCTTCTATTTATATTAATTCTGCTATATATATATTGTTTAACACTTATAATTCTCTAATTTTACTTTTTTCATTGTAATAAAATAAACTCTTAAATTCTACTATAAAATCATTTTTGCTACAGTGATCAATGATCACAATAACGTTGCCCAACATTATAATACTTGTCATAATTCTGGTCGACTATATTACCAAATAAGTTGTTCGAATTTATTTTCATTCTACCTTTGCACTTTTCGCTTTGTTATACATTTCGTATTAGATCATTAACAATCACTTTATAGACAAATTAATTCATAGACAATTAATTTACAGACAAGATTATTCTACAGACGGTTAATTCACAGACAAATTTATTTCGTTGACTATATATTTAGCCAACAATTACTTAATAAATTGCACCAGCTTTACCGTAAATTTTCGAAACAACGTCCATGCCCACTATTTCGAGAATTTATGGTAAATTAAACTTAATTCTAATGACAATGACTAGAATTAATTGTTTGTGAAATCTGATATCATTGAAATAACTGCCAATAAAACAAACTTGTTTGTGAATAAATCGATTGTAAAATAATTTTACCTGTAATTAAATTCTCTGCGAACTAAATTGTCTGTGAAGTAATTTTTGGTGAGTTGATGCTACTGAATAGAATATTAAATAAAAACTCAATAAAATCGAAATAGATCACAATAAATACAATTTGAATCTTAAGGCAGTCTGATAGCGATAGAGAATATTTTAACTGATTTCATTCCACCATATGATACATATAACTGCATTCTCAGAATAACACAAATACTTGGAAATGCTTGATGAAATTGGGCCGGATTAGTTAGATCATGAACAAATGGTTTAAAACGATAACTAACACACATAATTACGGGAATAAGGGTCCTCTTTATTAATATGAATCAATACATTGGATTATTACAGAAATACTATCTACAACCCTACTTGTTCTTCCTCCATAAGCCAAAACCAAACCCTTATATATTTTTAATTCATATGGAAGCTTTAAATCACTCATCAAATCTTACAAACAGGTGATAAATCTCCAAACGAGTAATTGATCACCTGTTTGGAGATTTGATTACCTGTTTGGAGATTTGATCACCTGTTTGGGCTTTGATCACCTGTTTGGAGATTCAATCACCCGAAAATTTGCCAAAATAAGAAATAAATAATGATAAAATAACAATACTAACTAACAATAGAAAAAGTTGAGCATCATACACGAACAGTAGAAGTATGTTATACCAGCACAGCACATTGACATGTGAAATGATAGCCTTTTAATGCCCAATCAAATGCAAGATTTTGCGAACTATCATTCTAGATGGAAGGTAACCATACACTCCATCAATTTGCATGACTGCGTTCCTGGTAACTCCGTCAATTTGCATGACTTCATTCCTGGTATGACCTAATTAGTAATTGCATAATGCAGTCACTAGATCTTCTCTTTATTTATTAGTATAGATAGTTTCACTTCTATTTTTGTATAATTAATTAAATTCTCGATAGCACGTCAACGTGCTAGGCTTAGTGTACTATTGTTGAATAGCACATAGAGTGTTATACTACACATTAACGTGCCAAACAACACGTTAATATGTCATATATTAAATCCAAATATATATAAACAAATGAATTTAAATTCAATAAAGGAAGAGAATGTAGAGAAGTTCCCTTCGATTTTACTTAATATGATCTATTAATTCTTCCATTCCTGGTTTTGCATGACAGCATCGTGAGCTACCTTATTTCAAGATTTATGGTTTTATTACATTAAAATTCATAAAATACAAACCTGTGGTGTGTTCATTATGTTATTGACGCGTTCCATACATAGATATATACTAGTCGATATAAAAAAACATCTTGTTTGTAGATTTATTCCTTTAAACTGATGAAAAAAGTGGCCAATCAATATAAAAAATATTTTGTATATAGTTAAAATGACGAAAAAAGGTGTGTAAATCTCGCAAAGCTTATATTTATCGCCAGATAATATTATTAATAATGTAATTTCTATAACAATAACTTTACTGCATGATCCATTCCAGGTCTAGTATATAATCTGACCCGGGTCTGACCTGACCCGGATTTATTCTGACCCGGGTCTGACCTGACCGGGATTTTTCTGACCCGGGTCTGACCCGACCAGGGTTGGGTCTGACCCGAGTCGGGTTGGGTCTGACCCGACCCAGCTAAGATCCCTAAATTGGATACATGATATTTTGTTTGTTCTATAGAAATTGATATTTTGTATTTTGGCAGGTTTAGAGAAAAATTTTTTTGATACAAGAGGTTTCGTCAGTTAGATAAGGTTGAATCTTATGGTTGAGGGTTGTGATTGTTTTAATAATGAATTTTTAGATATGTACAGTATAAAGGGCATGTTTTAATTATGATAATTTGGCATTATTTGGGGTAATCCTTTTTTGTTTAATTCATAGAGTCTTGCATATTCAGATATGACTGTATGATCAGTTTTTACTGCGTCAAAATCGAATGTAAGAATATTAAGAGTATTTCAGGATGTTGCTCTGCTCATGGCAACATACGCTTGTCCTGGAGCAAATATTCCTTGGTCAATACTTATTGTAGTGTGAAGTAATATGAGTTCTTGTGTTTTGTATAGTGAGGGCAAATGCATTATGGAGCAAAAATTGACGTCATGAAGCTGAGTTACTATTTATAGAGAAGTAGGATGTATCTTTTTGAATAACAATTTTGTGAGCTTAGTAGAGGTAGGAAAGTGACTTTGATGTTTATTATTTTCGTTATGATACCAACTGTTCCATTGCAAATTTCATGTTCAAATAGTTTATTATTTAAAAACATAACTCTTGCGCTTTCTTGTAGGATTATTTTTTCTGATAAGTTAGTATGATAGTTGAAATGGAATGAATTTTGTTGGGTTGTGGTGAAGGAGTTGTAGTTTAAGGTGTTAGTTGAAAGGGAGATGATTGGACCTAGGCTTTCGTCATTTAAAGGGAGATTTTTGTATAAAATTTCATTGATCGAATTCAAAGATTGCCTTAAACCTACGAGGTAGGTTGAGTTGATTGTGTTTTGGGTCATAGATGATGAGTTTATTTTATTTTTTATTAACTTTTTAGATGGTTCAGTTAAGCAGCCGAATCTTAATTCTTGAAGTATATTAAAAAAAGTAAGATCATTTTTTTGTCGTTAAGGTTCATGTAGTATGAGAGGGAAAAACAGTCTCCACATGGGAGAGTTAAATATTGGGAGCCCATCAATGGGGGTAACTGTGCGAAATCTTCTATGATGAGTGTAGGTATGTTACTAAATATTTTTGAGTTCTGGTGAATAGAACCAAACAGGTTACTAATAAATATGAAAAGATTAGCTGAAACTATGAATATCTCTTCTATTATAATAGCCTGTATTTTGGATATATGGTCCTTTGTAGCAGGATTGTAATGAGATAGAGATATATAATGTCCATTAGTTTGTTTGGTTTTTAGGGCAGAATGAATAGTTTTTTTACTAACGTTTTGTGCTGCCACATCAGTTGATGCAATAAGTAGATAGTTATATATTTTGATTTAAGGTAGTTTATAATAAGGTATTGTAGAAAGGATTTTTCTGTACAGGCAGAGCTGGTTAAAAAAAGCAAGGGTATTTTCCTTTGTTATCAGGTCCCTAAGTATTGGTTAATATATGTATTAGTAATATAAATTTTTTTACTTATATAAAGGTCTGTTATTCAAAGAGTAAAAAAATTTTTTGAGCGTGTTAGCTATGCATCTCTTCTCTTTACAGGTATGTTAATATGCGCATATATAATAAATAGCGCTTATATTATTTAGTGATTATATTTATTGAGCTTATTTTATTAAGGCCACACCAATTTGATTCTTCGTTTAACATAACCCTCTTCTATTTTTTAAATTTTAGACATAAAATAAACACTAGTTTAACCAATCAAATTGCAGTATTAGCTTTTGAAAATTTTATATTTTGTCCAGCCAATAGAATTGCTGTTTTTTTTGGTTTGTTGTTGATTTTTTGCCCCTCCCCCCTCTCTAGCAAAATATTTATGTTATGTTAAACGAAGAATCAATTTGGAGTGGCCTAAGTAGCGCTCATATTATTTAGCGATTATACTCATCGAGCTCATATATAATAGCATTAATTTGCTGCTATGAGTGAATTTTTACAATTGTTTTTGTTTGTGTCATATACTCTAATCTAACAGCTAAGATAAACATAAATTTACCAAATATAGTACACTTGATCCAATTTGTGTCACTAGTATGGTGCCAGCAACTTTAATCTCCATAAAAAAACAGCTTTACAAAAAATACTACTCCTCTTTCAAAAATTTATAAAATGTAAAACTAATCCACAAGTTTTGTTCTTTATAACCTAAAGAATAAAACTTGTAGTTTAGATTTTAATTTAAAGCTAAACTGGTAGAGCAGTAGGCTTTTAAAAATTGACAATTTATTAGTAAATTGTAAAACTGTGAACATATATGTTTTTTAATTTAACCCAATCAGTATGCAAGCATTATGGTCACGTGACACAACTTTTTGGGCTGTAAAAAAAATTTTTGTCTCAAAAAAAGTCAACCTGAGTTGCGAAATAGTGAAATCTGCTTTGTAGATCGGGTTAGGGTGAAATCCGCGTTTTTATTATATTTTTTTATTATATAAAAGCTCACATGATGGTTTCACTATTTCACGTCTGATAATCATACAAAATTCATCACGTGAATAATTTTCAGGAAAATTATTGTTTATTTCACTTTATTGATACATATTAGGATATGTATATTGCGAAGTTTGAATACTGTATTCTCAATTAATATATTAATTAGTGTTTCACCAAAAGATGAGTGTGTTCATATAGTAAAATTTGGGGCAAATTTAATATAAGTATCATAATACAGCAGGAATCTGACATCGCCCTATAGTAAAATTAATTTTTTTATTAAGTTAACCTTTCTTTAGCCTCTAATTAAAATTGTAGAGCTGGGGTTTATGGACCTAATAGTAAAATTTCATTAAAATCGGCCCAGTAGTTCTGGAGATATTTTAACTTTTCTCTTTATAATCTTATAAAATTTCTTTACAAATTTGTAAAGAAATTTTAAGATTATAAAGAGAAAAATTAAGATATCTCTAGAATTACTAGGCCGATTTTAATGAAATTTTACTATTAGGTCCATAAAATCTAGCTCTACAACTTTAATTAGAAGCTAAAGAAAGGTTAATTTAATAAAAAAAATAGGTTTACTATAGGGCGAAGTCAGATTCCTGCTGTATTATGATACTTATATTAAATTTGCCCCAAATTTTACTATATGAACACACTCATCTTTTGGCGAAACACTAATTAAGTCTTTTTAATACTGTATTCATTCAAATGATCACAGCTAAAAGTAAAAATATTATGATTATTTGTCGCGGTACCCATGTGACTAGTGATCGGATCATGATTCATTAGAAGTTAGTATAATTATATGACTGATAAGAAAGTCTGTAATGGTCAATGACGCAAATGCGAATTAGTAATTAATCTATAAGGCATCGATCTAAGGGGGAAGTGCCCAGCTTTTCGACCTGCTATATCTTTATGATTCTTCTTAGTGAATAAACTGTTATCTGTGTGAAATTTCTATTAGATGATAGTACCTGTACGATATATCAGTCATCGTATTGCCAAGCGAGTGAAGTTTTGTAATAAAACCCACGAATACACGGTAGCCTGAGTGACTACTTGACATTATTAAATAAGAAAAAAATTCTGAAAACATTTAAAGAGTAAACTTCTTTAATTCATTTAATCCGTTATATTGGTATTTAGCATCAACAAGTGATATAGATCATTGATTGATCGGTGAAAATTCAAATGGCATAAAAATTTACTTTGCTAATTAAAGTTTCGATCGCATTTCAGATAATAAATATTTTTTACATAAAAATGAATATCAAAAAAATTTTTTTAACTAATTAATAAATTTCACACCAATTACAAATTGAACCAACAGCCGACAATAACTATATCGAATTCTTACCACTAAAATGAACAAGCGTTAGAGATATTTACTTTTTAAAGTGCGGCAATATCAGATATGATTATTTTGCATAGCGCATCGTTGTTTACAATCTTTGTTCTCTTCACATATTTGTAATTTGCGGTACTACGAAGGATTCTTCACTAATTACATACGTAAGATTTCTTATCATGGGTAACTTTATTACTAATCCATTATTTATGACTATATTTCATCAAAAAGCATCGAAAAGATATTATATAAAAGTAAACGTTACAAACTTTCGTTGATAATAAATGATATATAATAGAAGATTACATTGAACTCATCAATAAAGATTTTCTATATGTCTATTAAACTCAAGAGATTACGATCATTGTTGTACAATTTATTTTATTATCATTAAATAAAAATTTGGTTACATAACTATGTTTTAATAGAGATGGGTTTCAAGCGTGCGTATTAATGCGCATTCATGCGCATGTTATTATAAAATGCGAATTTTTCCCATCACTCGTTTTTAACTAATAGGTAAAGTCTACAAATTCCCAATTTTGTAGTATTTCTATGCTTTGATTATTTGATTCTATATTAAAATTAATACCATTATTATGAACATGCAAACGTTTAAGGGTATTGTTCTTGCAAAGTGAATTTACTAATGCTTTTCCTCCTTCTGATCCAAGACTATTACCAGCAAGATTCAAAGAAGTTAATGTGGTGTTCATGCAAAGCGCATCGGCTAATGCTTTTCCTCCTTCAGGTCCAAGTTCATTATATTCAATATTCAAATCTTTAAGAATATTATTCATGCAAAGCGCATCTGCTAATGCTATTCCTCCTACAGATCCAAGGCTATTACTGCTAATACTCAAAGAAGTTAGCGTAGTGTTCTTGCAAAGCGCATATGCTAATGCTCTTCCTCCTCCTGTTCCAAGGCTATTACTACTAATTCCCAAAGAAGTTAGTGAAGTGTTCTTGCAAAGTGCATCTGCTAATGCTTTTCCTCCTTCTGATCCAATATTATTATAATCAAGATTCAGAGAAGTCAATGTGTTGTTCTTGCAAAGTGCGTCTGCTAACGCTTTTCCTCCTTCTGATCCAAGATTATTTTCACTAATATCTAAAGAAGTAAGTGTGGGGTTTTTGCAAAGCGCATCTGCTAATGTTTTTCCTCCTTCTGACTCAAGGTTATTATCCATGAGATACAGAGAAGTTAACGCGGTGTTCTTACAAAGTGCATTTGCTAACGCCTTTCCTCCTTCTAATTCAAGATAATTAAAACTTATATCCAAAGATGTTAGAGTGATGTTTTTGCAAAGTGCATCTGCTAACGTTTTTCCTACATCTGATTCAAATTCATTATGACTAATATCCAAAGAAGTTAGCGTGGTATTCTTGCAAAGTGAATCTGCCAACGCTTTTCCTACATCTGATCTAAGACCATTAAGGCAAAGATTCAAAGAAGTTAGCGTGGTGTTTTTATAAAGCGCTTCTGCTAATGCTTTCCCTCCTTCAGATCCAATATTATTACCATTAACATCTAAAGAGATCAAGGCGGTGTTCTTGCAAAGCGCACCTGCTAGCGCTTTTCCTCCTCTTGCTCCAAGATTATTAAAACCAATATCCAAAGATGTTAACGTGGTGTTCTTGCAAAGTGCATCTGCTAACGCTTCTCCCCCCTCTGATCCAAGATTATTATAACTAATATTCAAAGTGATCAAAGTAGTGTTCTTGCAAAGTGCATCGCCTAATGCTTTTCCTCCTTCGGATCCAATATTAGTGCTAGATGACCAACTTCTACCACTTAGATCCAAAGAAATTAAAGTAGAATTTTTATAAAGAATCTTTGCTAATGCATCTATTGCTTTAGGCTTAAAATCACTACTTAACTTATATAAATTTATAGAAGTAATTGTAGTGTTCTCACAAAGATTTTCAAAAATTATTCGATTACAAATAACTTCATCAAGACATAAATATTTGAGATTCTTACTAGTTCGTAGAAACATTGAAACTAAAGAACTTTTAACAGCTCTTTCAACCTTATATCCTCTTTTAAATTGTTCATAATGAAGCCAATCTCTAATCCCGTTATACAAATGATTGTTAATAGATTTGATATAACTTGTATATTCAAATAATGGCTTTGGATGATTTGGAAGAGTAATTTTAAAAGGAATTAATAAAGCTTGTTCTTCTGCATTTAACGTTAAAAGAAATATTTTCATAAGTCTTTTATCTTTAATATGGTGTTCTGGTTTGCTCCACAAGATTGGTATAATAATTCTACACCATTGACGGTTTACAAGTGCGCATGAAAATAAGTTTTTATAATCATGCTGGAAATTATTAAATATTGTATAGTGACATTCATTCGGTAATGTTTCCATATTGCAACGTTGAAAACAGCAAAAAAAATTTTTTTGGTAAGCTCTCAGATTTATACAATGAAAAGTAATTGCCGTGTAACGTTGTATTACCAATCACAATGAATTAGCCGTATCCGGAGTTTGTCAATCACTGATCATTCGGCCCAGATTGATCGACACCGACCCGCATTAAACTGATTGTTGAAGCTAGAGTTAGATTAGGATCAGAAAGGATGTTGATGTGGAATAGATTATAAAAAAATTAGTGTTAGATTTTTTATCCGGATAATCCGGATAATATAGATAACAGATGATTTTTTCAACAGATAATTTATTCGGTTAATTTCGGATATATTAATAAATATGGTGAAAGCTGAAATTGATCAAATGGTAAAACGTTATTTTTAATTCATCAATAAATGTACGTACGTACGTACTAGGGTGGTAACTCAACTAAGTAAATCAAAACTATGTGAGCAAACTATGGAATTTGATATATTACAGATTTTTCGTATTACACAAATAAAAGATCAATAATTATCGTTATCAGTTATTATTATTAATATATTTATTAATTAATAAATTTTAAAATGGTACTACTTATCGAACCAAAGCATTTTTGGTAAACTGCGTAATATTTCTGTAGTCAAGTAATTACCTAGAAATTTTTTACAAGAGCTTTATTAAATGTTGAAGAATAAAGTTACGCTTTAGAATTTTCTATTAACATATAAAATTTGAAAAAATTTAATTAGTTAAAGTGAAAAAAATTAGACCTCAACAACACAAGTCCAAAGTTTAATAGAATTCTTGCAAAAAATCAAGCGTAACTGTTTAGAAATGACTTTTGCAAAGAGTTTTCAGCTAAAACAGATTCGAAAAAGAAGTGCAATGTCAAGGCGCATCTTTTAGAAATTTGAGCGTTCTTTATAATTAAATAAAGTAATATCATATTTTAATCGATTATTTTAATTTCATCGATTGAAATCTGATCGTAGTAAAATTACTAATATTGTTTTGATTTACTTAATTGAGTTACCACCCTAGTACGTACGTACGTCCATCCATTTCAATTAAATTCTGGCAATAATATTAATATGTTTCATGCCATGTGATTTTCGATAATAATTTCCATTTCATAGAGATATACAAAGTCATATGGTTCATTGACGTGGCTAGTGGTCTTAAAACTAAGTTGGCTTGAGTCGATTATTAATTTCGGTTTTTAGCCGAAGTCGATTTTCTTTAAAGGATCCAATCATGCTGGCGATATGGCCGTTCATGCAAATATACCTTCATGCGATCCGATTGGCTAGTAGTGATACAATTCGATGAAAAATGTTAATTAGTCAATCGATTACTGTAGTCAACTAATCGATTAATCGATTTGATTCAACTAATCGATTAGTTGACCAATCAATTAATCGACTAATCGATTAATCGATTAATCGACTAATCGATTAATCGACTAATCGATTAATCGATTAATCGACTAATCGATTAATCGATTAATCGATTGACAATTAAGATTGACCAACTAATCGATTAACCAACTAATCGAGTAGTTGAATAAATAATAAACGAAACTTGGTAAAATACACAACTGAAACAGTCGTGTTGATATTCGATTAATCGATTAGTCGACTAATACTAAGTTGGATCTGTAAATTTAGTTTTCAACTTTACAATTAATCGATTAACCCGATTTTCGATTTGTATCACTATTGGCTAGCCTTGCATTCATAAATAATAAATACCCATAACTCATGGCTTTGACGCACGTACATACGTACGTACGTACATTTTATGTCACAGAATGTTAGAATACAGTATAAGTTTCCAAGAGCGAATTAAGGTGATAAAATTCGTTTATTAATGCCTATTTTATTTTTATTTTTTTTTATATTTCCTTCCTAACAATGATAATATAAAACGATGGCGTTCATGCAAATATATCCATTATGCGTTCTGATTGGTTAAATGTTATGTGTTATTTTCCAAAAGAACTTTTCTTAAAGAGTTATGGACCGATTGTTGAAGTCATTGTTAATTTTAGCAAGGTTTTATTCTTTCGGGAAAACTATTCTGGAATTTGAATTACAGTGATACCGGTATGCGTAATATGTGTGAAAACTTAATTTGAGACTAACTGAATAAAGAAAAGAGAATAGCATAAGAATCTCGTATTATTATAAAATTATCATCGTCCTGTGCATTTTTAACAATCAGTTTGTTCATGTGATGAGAAATGATGTATACTTTTTTTAAATCGGCGCTATTTTCAAATGAGTATATAGCAAATATGTAGTGTATTATTGATAAAATATGTATAGTAGAAATTAAGATGGTGTAACAGAATAAAATAACAACAGCCCACGTTTTTTTTTTATTTTATTTTTATTACTTTATTTTTATTATATTTTTTTAGTATATTTTGTTATTATTGTATATATTTCATTTGATTCATGCGTATCATGTTCCCATGTTGATAGAAGCCCTAAAATAAGAAAATTAATAGTTATACAAAATAGGAAATCACATGTGGTGGGGAAGGTGCAGTGCAGTTAATTTCGCGCTGATGCTAAAAATTTCGTGCTGATGCTGAATCTATAGCGCAGACGAGAAATCTTTCGCGATAACGCTGAATCTATAATGTTAACGCCAGGTTATCCACATAAACGTTAAACCTTTAGCGTAAACGTTAAAATTATAGCGTAGACGCTACACAAATTAAACATGTATATAAGACCTCTGAAATTTAATAAAGTTGAAATAAGTTCCACATCCACATTAAAACCCTAATTTAAATAAAAGTAAAATACTTATCTTGTGAAATTCGACTTGTAACTTTAATAATCCATTCGTAACTCAATTCGACGGACTGAATTGACTTGTAACCTCGAAGCGGTATTATTAAGACTCGAATTTTGGTATCACCTGCTTCAGTAAATCCTAGGAACTAGTCACATGATAATACCCAGAAATATCTGACTTCTAGAAGAAATCCTTCTATTGATAGTAACTTACTGGATTATCGTCTTCTTTAGCATCACCAGCCTCAGACAACCCTTTCGAAATCGCTTGTACCCTGATAACCTAATTCCTGGAACTTCTAAAAATTCCTAAATCGTCTCGGCATAGGAATCACCTAATTAACTATCGATTGCCTGATATCCCTATCGATCATCTGATTGCTCTTTAAACATATCAATTATCTGTAGTATAGTATTATTATAATACTTATATTGATATCAATCTATTGATATCCCCCATATTAGCATCACCAGCATCTGTATTTATACACGTCACTCAGGTTATATCGACATTCTCCTGCAATGGAAAAATTGTCAATATATCCAGATGTCAGTTTAATAAGCATCTCTACCTATACTGACATTATATTGATATTGTATAGATATGTTGGCTTAGGCAGAGGTAAATTTTTTTGTTTTCATCAAGCATATACTAAGAATAATAAACTTAGCAAAATGAATTTACTTTAGCACAAAATGAATTTGTTTTATGTTTAGCATAAAATAAATTCATTATATATTTGCATAAAATGATGAAATGAATTTATTTTATGCTTATTGTTTCATGCTAAGCTTAGTATAAAGTAAATTTAAAAAATTAATTTGATTGGTACACCTATAACGACAGTCGGTTTATAAAAATTGTCACTATATCCAGCAATAAAAATTATTTTAAATAATTTTTTAATATTAAAATTGTTGGTATATCATTATAATCAATATCTCTTATGATTGTTGGTATAACCAATGAATTTTTAACATTATAGATTTTTTTTTGAAAAAAGGGTTGATATAACCAGCTGTCGGTTAATCCAGCTGTCAGTATAACCAGAGTGACGTGTACCTTATTGTGGTGATTTATTGATAGAGCATCTTCTCACTCTCCACGTATTGTATACTTGACCCTTATCAATTCCGTGAACTATATATTAACATATTTATACCTACCTTCCTGTAACCGGTTGGAGCTTTAAATTGGCACTATTGTCTATCTTGTTTTACCGCTCTCCCAATTCAACTATTATAATGGTATATATAGTTCGTAAAAGAAATTCTTTAAAAAATTTTACTGATAACCTATATCAACCTTAACATGAAATAGTGCTCACCCTAACCTAACTTCTAAAAGAGGATTACTATATAAGATAATTTTATAAGTATTGCTAATATATTAGCAAGTTTCAAAATCTGGTTATTGCATAACTAGTTGAAAAGTAATTAAATTATAAACAATGTATATTTGTCCAATTTAAATATAGTTTTTTTCAAATTTTTATTAATATTATATAATTTTAGCAAGATTATTAGTATTTGTAGATATAATGGTAAAATATAGTATTAATAATTAATTAATTCTAAGCTTGGTTAATAATATTAAATTTTAATATATTGTATATTTAAAGCAATAAAGCTAGCTACTATATTAATTTAATATGATTTTAAGGATAATTTTAACATTCACTGAGGGTGCTATATCTCATAAAACATACGTATGTACTAAGTAAACAGGATCGGGTACTCTGGTAAAATCTCAGAAAACCTCATGAGGAGTGCGCAACAGATTACGTAATGTTCATTGATAGTCATCTAAGCATGTTCGTTGATTTTGATTGGCTGTACTATGTAAACAATATTTTTTAAAATTTAATATCTTTTATAACTTTTCATAAAGATTTCTTGGCAACTACATGATATAATTTGTTAAAAATATTTTTATTTTAATTACTGTATATACATTTGCCGATGAAATAAAAAGTTTATTGAAATTGAATTCATAATTATAGAGAAAGTTTCAGTAGAAGGTTAAAAAAAAACCTTCTAATATCAAAAAAAACATCAAAATTGAATACAATTTTCTTTCTTTAAGGGAAGATTTTTTAACACCCATTAATCCAAATTCGATAGAAATTTTTTATTTCAATTCTATGAATTTATAGAATTAGAATGAAAATTTTTTATCGAATTTTTATGAATTTGTGCTGAGAAATATTTATTAAAAAATTTTTTAGCAGCTTTTATTATAAATACAATCGGCCCTCTCAAAACCGGTATGCATAGTGGACGGGTTTAGTATCAGCTTTGAGAGATAATCAGATTTGACAATATTATGTGAAATGCAAACATATTTACGATTCAAATTGCAAGATTGAACAATTTACGAGGCCTAATCAGAGCAGAAGGGGATAACTACCAACACAGCAACACGTCACTTATAGACACAGAATTAGGGTTAGGTTAGGGTTAGGTTAGCATGTATTTTAGATAATGCCAGTCATTGCTGTGTCGATAAGTCACGTGTGTGCTGTGTCGCCCTCTACAAAAAATGGAAAGTCTATGGACACTAGAGTGTCCAGGATTATGATCTGGCATAATATTCGCATAATTCACTTTATAGCACATAAAATATGCAATTTCGCATAATTTAAAGAAGCCCGCATAATCTCGCATAATTTATCCTTTCTCTCGTATAAAGGAATTTCTATTGGTCAATTGTCATTATACAGATTAAATTACAGAGTGTATTATCAAGTCGGGCTATATTATACTCTAATGCTGGCTAATTCCGAGTAGGATTATGTGATTAATGCTGGCTAAACTATCATAGTATCTACACTTTAAAATTAATAGATCCAAATGTAGGAAATTACTGATCAGTATGGTACGGATGTGATTTTATCAAACCATACTATCACTCCCTAAAAAACCCGGCTGGAATTAATCATAATTTCTGGTAGAGCTAACCCTAAATTGCAAACTCTATAGTAAGGTTTGATAAATCATACTAAAATCACATACTGATATTCTTAACACCTCGAATGTAGTAACAATTATTGATTATTGGTTGTACAATGTAAGTTGCAGATAACAAAAAAAAATTTTGTGCTTTTAGATTAGGGATAAAATCTTGCAATAAGGTTAGAGTTCGAAAATATTATTTATAATAAAATCTTATAACACGTAAAAACAGTTTCATAGATGGTTATAAAATTTGTCTCATTACAGAAGATCTTGAAATTTGGTTGGTCAGCAAATTTTTTTTTAACCTTAATCCTGGGGTCCACATAATTCGCATAATTTGCAATTTACCGGATGCATAATTTGGCATTTACCAGATCATAATCCTGGACACCCTAATGGACACGTACAGGTAACGTGATATTTCATCTTATGGCCATGTACCGAAATAATAATTTTTTTGATTTAAAAAATGATCCATAAGGCTTTTATACCAAGATAGCATCCTTTATCATTCTAATAAAGCCTTTTCTCCCGGTCTTTCAGGTTCTAATAGAACCAGAGATATTACCTTTCGAAATTTGGGCAATGTTCTAAAAATTATATAAAAATGTTGCATAAATTTCATGAGACTATATATCCAGCTCTACTGAGTCAATTTTAATAATATCACAACAATTAATGTCAAAAAGACCAGGAGAATAAGTTTACTTAGAGTGATAAAAGAGGTTAACTTAGTTCGAAAGTCTTCCAGGACATCTTTTTCTTATTTATTTCTTTTTTTAAAATTTTGACTGAGATTTTATAATAGGTTAATCTCCTTTACCGTTCTAAAAAACCTAATTCTCCTGCCTTTCTGGTTCTAATGGTGGTGAGATATTAAAATAAACTCAATAGAACCGGAGATATTGTATGAAGTTTATGCGACGTTTTTTATAATCTTTAAAATGTTGCCTAAATTTTGAAAGGGTTCTACTGATAATAATCTCATTACTGTTAGCACCGAAAAAACCAGGATAACAAGCTTTATTAGAATGATAAAGGATATTAACTTAGTACAAAAGCCTTAATAGATCATTTTTTAAATAAAGTAAGATGAAATATTACATGAACTGTACGTGTCCGTAGACTTTCCACGCAAAAATCCTAAGATCAATATTCTGATCACGTGATCATCATGAGAGATCAGGTGCAACGTTACACAATTAGAGAAACCCCAAAACAAATGTTCGTTTTTCCAAAAAGTCAGCAAATTGCATAAGAAACCATATTTCGAGCTTTAATAAAAAGTCTTCCTTGAACGATTTTACTATACATTTTGCTAACATCAAATCCTAACCCAACCCTAACCTAAATATAAATGAACTTTAATTATGCGATTTGATTGGATACATGTCAGATGACTATACAAAATCGGAAATTTATACATAAAGGCTATCGTATATCGGAAATGGCAGGTTATTGGTTATTACTTATGGATGGATTGATTTTTAACCGATTTTGGCAGGTTATCAGTTTTGACATCGGTTCTGAGAGGGCCTAAAATTGAACAAAGATTATTTGACACTTACCCGATCAAGCTTGATCAAAATTTTTATTTAGATTCTATACTTTCATAGAATTAAAATAAAAAAATTTTGTTTAATTTTACCAGGTAATTGTCGAGTAATCTTCAAAGTTTAAGTATCTATTGCTAAATTTTTTTTAACTTTTAATGAATATTTATCAACAACCACTTATAAAAACTCAATAAAAATTTTTTATTTTAATTCTACAAATTCAATAGAATTAAATTAAAAAAATTTTTATCGAATCTGGATTAATGGTGATGAGAATTCTTCACTTAAAAAAAATATACTCGATTTTGACATTGATATTCGGTTTTTTTAAACTTCTACCGAAAATTTCTCTATTATTATGAACTCAAATTTGAAAAACTTTTTTATTTTCATTCTACAAATGCATATAATTAAAATAAAAAAAGTTTTAACACATTTTGTCAAGTAGTTACTGAGAAATTATCGCTAAAAGTTATAAAAGATATTGAATTTCAAAAAGTATAATTCTTTTTATGTATGATGATTGGTGCCGATTAACCTAATGGTAACGGGGTGACATTTTGTTCTGCAATGCAATTATGTAACATCTATGCATATGAATTTTATTTATTTAAATGACAACATAATGAGTAAAGGCTTTGCTTATAAGTTTTATGTACATGTGTACAAGATTTACATATATGTTGGTGACTATGATAACTAATAGAAGCTGCTGATATCCGTACGTATGTACGTACCAAAATCATTAGAAAAGAAAAAAAAATAAAAGGCAATTTATAAGGTGCACATTTACTTAAACATGCATAACACATCAAAATCTAATCCTTATAATATGGTAATGTGGCAGAGTTGGGGATAATGAATGTTACTTATTTGGCTACTTAACACATTTTTATATTTTAATTTTAAATACATAACTGTTAAATAAATATTATTTATAATTTATTTATGCATAAATTATATCTATAAAGTCTACATTGAGTTTATAAATCTATGAATAATTTTTAAAATATAATTTATGTAAATTTTCTACATAGCTTTAAGTAAAAATGTTCTTCCTGATAAAGTTTTTACTTGAGCAATTAATACGCACATGACGATAACTATTTAAGCACATCTTTTATTTGTTTATTTTATTTTATTTTATTTATTTTTTTTTGAATTACATTGCAACGTTTGTACAGTATGTTAATATAGTGCCGAATAAAGAATTTTTACTTGAGCACTAGTACGCACATAACGATAAATATTTAAGCAAATTTTTTATTTATTTTAAAAATTACGGATTAATTCTATTAAATTTTTGATTCCCTTTGTAATTGTATAATCGAAAAGATACATATTATATAAGTTTTGAAATATAATAATTGGATTTTATTTTTATTTTTTATTTTATTTTTTATTTTATTTTATTTTATTTTATTTGTTGTTTTTTTGACCTTGTGATGGTGCTAAGGGTAGCATGATCCATTTTATCCAATTTGAATGGTATTTCCTACATCCAATCAGAACTTGGGAGAAATTAAGGCTCCAATTGCATAAATATATGAAAGAGAAGTTAATTACATGATGAAAAGTATAATGTGAAAATAATTATGACATATGTAATTTAGTATTACAATAAAAGTTATTTATGCATATATGAATGCTAATATTAAGTAAGATATAAAAATTATTAATAATAAGTGCTATAGTAATTTTAAATGTTCAGAACTATGTTAAACCATTGTTCATCCTTTCCTGGTTTGCGCACAGTCGCGATAATAAGATCAGCAAAGATTTACTACAGATTCCGATCACCAAAAAATCGTTTCTATATTTTAATTTTTTAATTTATTTTAAAAAATCAAATTAATATCAAATTAGAATGAAGATCCAAATGCTTCAAGGCATTGTTTTTGCAAAATGCATTTACTAATGCTTTTCTTTCTTCTGATCCAAAATTGTTATGACTAATATTTAATGAAGTTAGCGTAGTGTTTCTGCAAAGTGCATCTGCTAATTCTTTTACTTCTTCCGATCCAAGATTATTACGACTAATATTCAAAGAAGCTAGCATGGTATTCTTACAAATTGCATTTGCAAATGCCTTTCCTCCTTTTGATCTAATATTATTTTCACTAATATCCAAAGAAGTTAATGTGGTGTTCTTACAAAGCGCATCTGCTAATGCTTTTCCTCCCTCTGCCCCAAGATTGTTAATGCTAATATCCAAAGAGAGCAAGGTAGTGTTCTTGCAAAGTGCATTGGCTAATGCTTTTCCTTCTTCTGGTCCAAGGTCATTATCCCTAAGATACAGAGAAGTTAACGCAGAGTTCTTGCAAAGTGCTACTGCTAAAGTTTTTCCTATCTCTGATCCTAGGTAATTAAAACTAATATCCAAAGAAGTTAAAGAGTTATTTTTGCCAATTGCACCTGCTAAAGCTTTTCCTACATTTGATCCAAGATCATTAAGTCTAAGATTCAAAGAAGTTAGCGCGGTGTTCTTGCAAAGCGCATCCGCTAATGCTTTTCCTCCTTCAGGCCCAAGTTTATTACGACTAATATTTAAGGAGTTTAAGGTAGTATTCTTGCGAAGTGCACCTGCCAATGCTTTTCCTTCTTCTGAACCAATATTATTGTTATATGACCAACTTCTCTCACTAAGATCCAAAGAAATTAAAGTAGAATTTTTATAAAGGATCTTTGCTATTTCAGTTATTGCTTTAGACTTAAGATTACTATTCAAATTACATAAAAAACGCATAGAGGTAATAGTAGTGTTCTCATAAAGTTTTTCGGATATTATTGGATTACAAATAATTTCATCAAGATATATATATTTAAGATTCTTACTAGTTCGTAAAAGCATTGCAATTAAAGAACTTTTAACAGCATTTTCAAGTTCACATGTTATTTTATATTTTTCATCATGAAGCCAATTTCTTATTCCATCATATAAATAATTGTTAACAGATTTGATGTAACTTGTATATTCAAATAGTGGTTTTGGATGACTTTGAAGAGTAATTTTAAAAGAAGTTAATAAAGCCCGCTCTTCAGAATTTAACGTTAAAAGTAAAATCTTTATAAGTATTTTATCTTGAAAATAATGTTCTGATTCACCCCATAATATTGGTATAATAATTCTGCACCATTGACGGTTTACAAGTGCACATGAAAATAAGTCTTTATAATTATATTGAAGGTCGTTGAATATTATATGGTAACATTCATTCGGTAATACTTTCATATTGAAAAATGAAGAAAAATTTTAGAATCTACATACATAAGTGCGTATGTTACGGTAGAATTTATATCTGACTGACTAGTGATGGGCAAAGTAATAATGTAATTCTTTTTTTACCCAATACTTAAACTTGTGTATTGTTACCTAGTATTATTTATCACGATTTTCAAAATATATTCTGTAAAGTTTAAACTTAATAATTTGTTTTATCAGATTAAATTGAGTTTTGCATACATCATAATTTTTTTATTTATTGGTTTTTTTTTTTATTTATTATTGCCTATTACGAAAAAAATTAGAGGAATAAATTAATAATATTAATAATACGTAATAAGTAACTATATGGGCGTCGTTAATCAAAACGTACCACAGTGAGATCCAACAAATTGTTACATGAAATGATAAAAAATTGGATTATGTCTAATCACAAATATTTGTGTATTAAACAAATACTTGTTTTATTAATAAATAAAAAGTAATACGTATGCGGTTGATTAATAATACCCAGGTTACAATTAGACATGACCTAATTTTCATCATTTCGTGTAACAATTTGTCGGATCTCACTATGGTACAAATCAATGTCGGATTAAATGTTGTGACAAAATCTAAATTTGTAAATGATTGCTCACTGTGATTTAATACTGAGGTAGTTCAATTTTAACGTAGATCACGAGATTAATGTTTTGACTCAACTAGATGCAAAAAATGGTTAAGTTCTTACGTCAGAAATATGTACTATTTATTACAGGAATAATGAAACGTTTTATTGGTGGTATATACGGGGCCTTGCGCCCTATGCCGTTAGTTCCCTGACATAGTGGAAAAATCGTTTCATATGACGACATGACGGGATTCGTGTTACTTAACATTCTATCCCATTTCTCGGGAATAAGAAAAAAAGAAATAAATTTTGATAGAAATTGTGATTAATAACAATACGTATTTATTAATGATGATGATAATAATACGTATTTATTAATAATAATAATAATAATAATACTTATTTAGCTGGCTGATGCTGAAATTTAGGCCTCGATTTGAACTATAAACTCTGCTAAAATCCATTATACTCTAAATATCAAATCTACTCCCAAACCCTACCCTAACCATATAGGACAAAAACAAAATAAAGCACCCCAAAAAACTTGAAATTTCATATCTAAAAAGGTCAAAATTTCAGCATCAGCCAATTTCAGCATCAGCCGTGACATTTATTAATGATGATAATAATAGTTACGTTGAAATTAACGATAATACAGTAACAAACCATATAATCTATTTTTTTTTTCACCATTTTTGGAAGTTGCTATAATGAGTGTCTAAATACATTAACCTAGTCTAACTACCAATTTCACCAATTCAACTTCAATTTACAATATTGGTGAATTGATTTCACTATACTCATTTTATTTTATTAGCATCTTTAAATATAACCCAGTTTATATAACGGTAGTTAATATATTCAAAATTGTTCATTTTGGTACAACAGAAAAAGGCAATAAAGAATTATTTTAGGAACGCAAATTTACTATGTTGAAAATTTTAGGAAGTAGTTTGTGAAGCATATCAAGCAACTTAACATAAAAGGTCGAAAAATGAATTGTGGCATTAAGCCATGCTCTTAAAGAAAAATATGGATGTTTTTTTATGTTACCTAAAAAGTATGCATAAATATTTAAATGATGTATACAAATTTGTTTGTATTCAATAATTAGCAGGCATATAATAATTTTTTACTACGCTTTTTTTTTATTTAATATACTTACTGTAAATATTTTAAAAAATTTTTTAATCTCATGCTTCTTTATTTATTTATTTATTTATCTATAAAAAATATTTATCGATTTTAGTCAATGAGTGAATAAACTGGCCACAATGATCAGCTTATTCATTTACTGACTAATTAAAAATTTGTCATCAATTCACAAAGTGAGAATTTCAGTCAATGTAATAAAGAAATCAAATGAGATGATAGTATCGATGCAAATTTTTGTAAGTACTAACTTCCAAACCAAATAGGCCAGTATCTATTCAGTGTAATGTTCAGTTCTTTTCTATCTTTAGCTAGTATTATTGTTACATGTTGGAATTTGGCTGGTCTAAATTAACATGTCTATTTTTTTAATTTTCATCGATTTGAAAATTAGTGGGACCGTGATGAATTTTGTGATGATCATCCAAATTTCGATAATTATTTTTTAATAACAGTATAGTTTTTCGATAATATAATTTTCGCCCGATATATCATCGCGGTATGTTTTGTACCGGCCGAAAATTATATTATCGTAAATTATACTTTTATTACCGAAAAATAATTACCGAAATTTGCTGTCGATCATCGAAAAATTCATTACGTGTCCCACTAATTTGTAAATAACTCGGGTTAAAATTTAATGCAGAATTATCATATAATATTTAAATTACGTATTTTAACATAAATGAAATATACATAAGTGTATTATGCAAAGATGTATATGTACTATGATTTTACTTACAAGTATACTATATGTTACATATTTAAACTTTTGAAATAATTAGAACACAAGTAGAACTATCAGTCCATTCTAAATGTATTATTTAAGAAGATTTTTGTAAAGAATCATAAGTCATTCTAAAAGTTATTCAGATCAAAAAAATTTATGTATTGAATGCTTTTAAAAAACAAATAAAAACATTCAAAAAACTAATAAATGCGTATAAGTATTGGTTTTATTGGTGCAGGCACAAATATGTGCGGATTAAAATCAAATATGTCACATGTATTTGACGTAATATCTAAAAATAGATTAACAAATAGAATTTTTGGATAATCATAACAAAATTATAAATATATCAATATACTCATGGCCCCGTGTTATTACGTGGTGAAACCTTTGGCATTGTTACTAGTAAAAGTTGGGAACAACTACCGACACAGCACACACGTGACTTATCGACACAGCAATGACTAGCATTACCTAGAGATGGGCAAAATGGCACTTTCTACACTATGCATGCGCATGGTATGCTGCATGCATGCATGCATGCATGCATATTATATGCACTATAGTTAATCGAGTCTGAGTCTGGTCCGGGTCTGGTCCATAGTCTGCAGACTAGTCTGAGTCAAATTTTTTTATATGTATTTTTTGATGCTGAACAGGTTTACTTAGTGCATAAAGTAAGAATTAATTAGTAAAAATTTGTGAATCATAGGATTTTTTAGAATTTTATTAATAAAATTTTACAAAATCTTATGATTCACAAAATTTTAGTAATTTATTCTAACTTAGTTCACTAAGTAAACTTGTTAAGTACCTAAAAATACATTAATTCGGTAAAGTTGTTTTTATTTTACTTGAAATTTGGAAGAAAGATGCATGATTTTAGATTTTTTGATCAAAAAGTCAAATTTAAGCATCTTTTCGCCAAATTTTAAATAACATAAAAACAACTCTACCAATTTAACGTATTTTTAAGTGCTGAAAACGATTACTTAATGCATAAAGTTAGAATTGATTAATAAAATTTTGCGATTCATGCAGATTTTGTAGAAATTTATTAATAAAATTCTATAAAATCTTATGATTCACAAAATTTTACTAATTAA